>JAEQBH010007705.1:0-148370 GCA_016808115.1 Tetrastigma voinierianum | reverse complement strand
TCCACAATATGAACATAAAGATTTTTGCAATGCCGTTGACGTAAATGCATCGAGACGGCGGAATGCCAGATGGCAGTCGGCGCGCACAGACATCACGATCGCACGGCACCAAAAAAGAACCGCAAAATCGGTAATTTCGCCATACACCAACATGCAACACAGAAGTTTGTTCCAAACCAGCCCACCCTCACTACGTGTATTATGAAGCAGGCATTGTCCTCAATGCACACAGGTACTCATTGTTTAAAAGTGAGAGGCACAAGAAGTAACCGAGGGTAATGAGTGGACCCTTGGGTCTTTTTTTTTTCTTTTTTTTTTTTAATTTAAAATAAAAGCAAACGAAATAAAGAAAGCAGAAAGAAAATGAAGATAAAGAAAAACAAAAACCATACAACAAGATAGGATAGGGATTACTCAAGGAGCATCCCGGTAGTGGATCACCCGCTCACCATTACCTCCCCCGACTTCGGGCTCGCCAAAGTGCCGCCAGAAACGCTTTAAAGGCAGCGGCCATTAACTTTAAAGGATTTTATTCACTGCTAATCTCCACGCATCATGGGTAAACTACCTGACAACCATCACAGGCGCTGTACCTCCCCACTGGGAATGAAGTTTCTCTCCTCGAAACATGCAAACTGAGCTGTATAGTAATACCTTTTGGTGAGGTCTGAAGGTCAATAATGGTCTTTAATATGTGAGCAGCTGAGTCTCTCTTGTAAATTCCAGGTTTCAGCATAAGGATTCCCCGCCAATCAAACAAGTTTATTCATTCCAGTAAGAGCTGGCTTGCAATTCCGCCTCTCTCGAAGCTAAATCAAAATTAAGAGTTTTAATAGCCCAATATGCCCCGTGTGCTCTATTTCTATCGTCGACAGATGAGACAAGCTCACAAAACAAGCCATAGAGATACATACAAGAATAGTTTAAAGACGGTAAGCCCAAAGAGCATCTGTGAAGTTTCAGTATTACCGAATTCTTTGCGATTGGGGGCTACTGCTTTTTCTGCAAGCTGAGGCTTGACCCCATTAGCAGAATTTCCACTTGACCATTGGTTTGTGGGTGATATGCCGCTGAAACTTTGTGGTGACCTAGCTACCTCTTTCAAAAATTCCAAAGATCGACACAAAAATGGAGCCCACCATCATTCATTTTGATCTGATAATAGGTACCCAAAGCAGAAAATGTTCTTTTATAAATTTTTAAAACAACTGTAATATTAGTTCTGAATGGCCTCCAACCACTTGTAAATAATATACATATAGTCAATAGACAACAAAATGTAAAATTCAATAAGAAGGTGTAAAAGGTCTCATGAAGTCTATACCCCAAACAATCACAAGATCTCGCGATAAAATGGCGAAGAGGCATCATGTCTCTTCAGACCTCCTACTAGTTGGCACCGAGCACACGTTTCAAAATTCAAAGCAATCTTAAAAGCGTAGGCCGCAAAAACCAAATGCAATATTTTATCCGCTATTTCTCAATACAGAGAAACGCTCCATAAGCTTCCGACGGCAAAAGGTAATCAATGATCGCATTAGCATACACCTTCATCAATTGTCCGGACGGTATTTAAACATAAGGGTCATCAAAATAATATTTCTTAATGTCCTCATAAAATTTCTTTGTTGAGGTGCAGAAGTCCATCGTGAATGACCAGCCACGATAATACCATTATGTTCGCATAACATGGGCAAAGGAACAAGAGCAAAGTCGCTTCATCAAGAAAACTGCCGCTTATGGGTAAGCTAAGTGGCGTTATATGAGAAATGGATTTAATCAATCGAGATAAGGTCATCATCACATTCTCACTTTATCTTTAATACAAATAAATTCGCATGTAGATCCAAATTTAGTCAATCGAGGCTTAGTATCCCGTTTGAGAGTTGTGTACTTCGGGCCGCGTGATCTGGTGAAAATGGTTACAGGAGATCCTACAATGTATGACCTAAACGAAAAAAGACTACTAATTAAAAACTCTTTTTTTCGTGAAGGTCATAGTCGCTGAGTGGGAATCTTCCAGAGCTTTGTCGCATAGTAGATCGCCAAAAGCCTTTTATCTTCCCTATTCAAAAAACAAATTTCCTTTTTCTATAGCATAATCACACGCCACACATGATTCCAACCAAGGTTCCATAATCAGATAGCATATAGATGGAGACACTCAATATGTTTTGGGTTTATCAAAGGTGTTACCAAGCTCAGGGGCATTATGAGAGAAAGGGACATCTTAAAAGAAAATGATATGACTTGCCATAGCACTCGAAATCTTTTATGAATCCCTATAGAATCCAAAGATGTCCCAAGAATGACCTACATATCTAACACACTTAGAGTAGGTAAGTCAGAGATCAACTCGACTTTAGCCTTATCCACTTCGGACCCATTTTTTTGATACCATGTGACCTAAGATTAACTCTCGTGGTCACTACTCATGAGGACATTTTCTTCCAATTTAACACGAGGTTCTTCCTCAGTACTCCCAAAACCTTACGATTCTCCAAACATCCTCATATGAGTCTCTCCAAAACTCGAGAAATCATCCATGAAAATTTCCAAAATGATTTCCTATCATATCACTAAAAATCCCCATCATGCATCGTTTAAGGTTCGTGCATTATAATCCAAAGGGCATTTTTCTCTCTGGCAAAAGTGCCAAAGATGTAAGTGGAATGTAGTTTATCTGATCTTCTAAAGCTGTTCCCTGAATTTGATTAGAAAATTCTCGAAAATTCCATCAAGAAAACAATAAAATTCTGCTACGCCGCGACTCTCAACATTTGATCGACAAAAGGTAAAGGGAAGTGATCTTTCCTAGTGCCCGCATTGAGTTTCCTAGTCATGTGCAAACCCTCCACCCCAGGTGACACGAGTGGAATTTGCTCATTATTTTCATCATACACTGCTGGGGCAGACTAAATTTTTAGAATTATCTGAATGTGGTCAAATTTACCTTACTATCTCAATATGAATGCCAAATACACTCCAATTTATTTTCATTTCGCATTTTCGCCATCGGGTTCAATGCTAAGCTCGTAAGCTGGTCTAGAGGGTTTAACATCCTCTTCCAAATGGAACCCGTGGTGCGGATCAAGGGGGTTAATGCCCCTTTAATATCTGCAATTGTCCAATTTATATGCTTTCAGAGGTCTCAGCCATTCCAACATCTACATTGCTCACCCTTGAAGAGAAAAGATATGACACCTAAAGTTTCTTCACCCCTAAAACATATTTTAGGTGTGATGGTAAAGGTTTCCTGTCCTAAGTTTATAGTGGTCTCCTCTTCTCAAGTGGCCACTGTCTCGATCGTGTATGGTTTAAATTTAGGTACCCACCCATTCGCTCCAGTCACCTCACTATGTTTAATTATGGAGGTAGAAAACTCCAACTCAGATGTGGGGTCAGCCCTCCTCAACCCAACTCGGGCTTACCAGACACATGAGAGGATCACTGTATGTGACAGCATTATCTAAGTATTTCGCACCACGTAGTCAACTATGTTTACCTCACAAACATCCTCTCTCATCTCCCATTCCTCGATAACATTAAAGATATTCAAATTAGTAGTCATGTTACCAAATGATAGTGTCATATTAGTCCTCCCCACGTTGTATGATGGCATTGGGGCAAAGAGCTAAAATGGTCTACCAAGAATCACCGGGAACTCAGCTCTGCTCACCAGGCTGTGTCGAGCTGGGTCAAGCACGACAAAATCCACCTGAAAATAAATCCATCCCACTTAATACCACTACATCCTTCACTATCCCTCTAGGAATCTCTACACTACGATCTGCTAATTAGAGGGGTGATATTTAATACCGGCTATAATTTCCTAACCCTAGATCGACATATACTATAAAAATGTTGCACTGCTTCCGGTCCACTGCAGAGCATGTCCTATCCTTGACCCTACCACTCATGTGGTAAATATAGGCTTCCTGTGGTCTTTGTATTTTGGGGCAAACTGTTTAATCAATGAGGGATTACTACCATAAATGCCTCCTCTTGTTGACACCTAGTTTTCTTTACAAGAAAAGAAATCTAGAAACTTGGCATATGACTAATCCGCTTAATGGCATCTAGTAAAGGAACGTTCAACTTCACCCTGCTTAATAATCTAGCAACTTAATGATTGTTCACTTTCTTGGGGCTCTCAACTCCATAAGGGTATGGAGCACAGGGATAAGGAGGCCTTGTCTGTTTCACTAACACCACGTTACTCACTAGAAACAGAGGTTTGATTTTGGGATAAATTTCATCATCCCCGACTGGGCTTCATTTTGTAACTTGGTCGTTCCTTTAGTTGAATGGTTGGTCATCACTACTACTTCGAAGAGTGGTGACAACCTTGTAAATGTTCGAACGCGCCCTCACTTGGACCCAGACTCCAACACGGCTTTGACCTGGGATTTTAGATGGTTTGAGAAGGAGTTTCCTTTTTCTGTTGAAAATTTCCCACTTTATGCTAGTTTAGTGATTCGGGATCTTTGCCATCATTCAAGGCGCTCAATCGTTGTTGGTGGATTGTTGAGTTTCAACACTTAACTCAGGTCACAATATCCTCCAAACTTCTTATGTGGGAGGCCGATAAGGTCAGGATTTGGATTCCTTTAATTTGACGACCAGCTTCTGGTAGGTGAATGGAATCCCGAGGACCTTGATTCAGCAAACGGAGGGGCTGAAGCCTGAAAACCTTGGTTTTGCAAACAAGTCTTTAATAATAGTGTTGTGAGCCTCATTTTCAGATCCAAAACAGGTGCATCCTGCACTCGATTACACGCTTTGAAAAAGGAGAATTGAAAGGTTTCAGTTATGCATTAATGGTGCTCACTTGATTGGCCCTTAACTTGAGGAAGGCTTGGGGTAGCAGAAGTTGAAAGTGAGGGTCATCTAGTCATGATGGCTCTCCACTTCAGGTCCACAGGTGGAGGCATTGAAAAACAACAGTTACCTTTACAATTCTTCAACCCATAGCTTCCAACTCCTCTAAACAAGCTATTTTTGTCGCAACCACTGAGCTTTTCTAACAGATGGATTCTCCCCTGTAGGTGTACTGCAAGCACCTACAATACCACTTATGCAATAGCCCTCACCGAAAGATTCAAGTATGATGTCACAAGAATCAATTGCCTCCCTCGCACTTTTCTCATAAAATTCTCCTCCCACACACATCATTTGGATGTATTGTTTATTATTCAAGGATACTGATGAAAATATGCATTATCAGTATCCAACATCCAAGCCATGATGAGGGATAGCATGGAGGAGGTCCTCATCTTTCCACACTAACAAAAAGGTTCAAATCTGATTTTTCTAAAATTGACACATATATACTGGTACGTATGAGGGAAGAACTTGTTAAGGAATTCATTTCGCATGTCCTCCATGTAAAGATTGAATTGGTGCAAGCAAAATGAAACCAGATTTTGGCCTTTTCCTTTTGAGAGAATGGGAATAACCCATGCAAATTATGTGGAGAGGTGATCCAATAGAGAGGAATGCACTGCAAACATCCTCAAAGTCTCTCATGAGCGAGAGTAGGGGGTTCTGAACCACCCCCTGACAGTTACGTGCGGGTAAAGGCGCATCATCTCCGACTTCAGAGGAATTGATTAGCCTCTTCAAGTAGGCGAATACATGAGTTTAATGGTTCTTTGAGGTTGCAAAATTCCTCTTTGAGAGTTATTTCACAGTAAAGGAGCGTGTGAGTCATATTGATTTCGCTTGAAAGCTGCAGATATTTCCTCCTAATGCTAGTGTTGTTTGGAGGAACATCTGCTCCATGTTGTGGAGGTTCATGGAGTCCTTGTGATTAATTGGTGCACCTTGAGCATTTTGATTAAAAAAAGAGGGCTATTTAATTCTGAGATGCATCCACTTGAGTAGCTCTTCTGAACAATTGACCATTATATGAGACTCATAGTCAACTTCCTCGAGGCACTCTTACAAGCCTGTTGCTCGCTACAGGCCAAACCCCGACACGCACTAATCCTACTCCTACCGCGCATACCCGCCACCTGATTCTCACAAATGGGGTATGGTATAGATAACGACGATTTTCGCAGTATCGCAATTGTAAATACGCCCAGCCTTTCTCAATCAATTAGATTGAGCTGCCACCCCTAAAAACAAAGCCGTAATGCCTGGTTTATCCTATGTCGAAATTATTCCCAAGCCGTGAGGAATTAAGGTCGGCATTATACTACTATGGTAATCCACAAGTCATCTCCAGAGGGAGTGGCATTCCAGTGATCCTAAGGGTTGTTCTCTTAATGGGCAAGGTTTTAAAAAGTAAACAGAGCTGTGTATATTGACTGAGTTAACCCATTTAAATTGGCTATTTTAAAAACAAGAAGATGATTATCGATAGGGTTCTTAGGTTTCCACTCAATTATCACCAAGTAATTCAACTATTCTTCATAATCACCCTTAGAACCATTGATGAATGGTCTTCGATGGAAGATTTGATTAAAAGCTCTTGTACTGAAATTTATCGTGGAAAGGGATGTTAAACACTTGTTCAAACAATTTACTTCGCACTCTAGCTGCATTTTTTGATCGCTACCAACGTGTACCGAGGATCTCGTCACATGCTGTCAAGAAGATGCCCACCGGTGTCGAGGCATTTTCTACGCGCTTAACATCATACAATCCCGTTGGAGGTATAAAAAAGAGAATCGAGGGTTATTACCTTGATCGTGAGCTTCAATCAAGTTGTAATCCCATCACAAGAGTTTAGAACTTCATTGAAATTAGGAAGCGAATCATATTGAGATAAAACTATCAAGTAAAAGTAGAAACTTGAGAAATCATACACCTCCAATTGCAAAACCAAAGAATCAAAAACACAAAATAATCGGGAAGAGAAAGCTACAGCTGTGTGATCAACTAAAGATTACGAAATTGAAATCCGTAATCACAGAAGTTAAGTCTCCTATTCATCATGAACCCTAGCAAAACTATGATAAAAACATTTTCTTTTATAAACCAAACCCTAGGATCAAAAGCTGCCTCTCCACCTCTTCCCTTGGGCTTTTATACCTCACTGTGATCTCGGGACTGGGTGGTCAAAGGACAGAACGTATTCTGCACCGAATTGGAATTTCGCTCAATTCTAATATATTATATGAGCAGGCCCAGACACTGGGCAAAAATGGTACCACTTTGCTTCTGCTGACTTTTTGCTTAGATACCGGTAATTTGCATCATCAATAATGTTGATTTACTTTAGGGTATTTCCAGATCGACGAGTGGTAACAAAACAACGCTTCCCGCACTTGTTCCCCAACATTGCACTTCCTAAGGAATTTTACCACAGCGGTTGCCACAACATCCCTAATGATCCATATTCGCTCTCTGACACCTAACCCTGTAACGATTATTATGCATGAAACCCGAAAAACTCGCACAAGTCCAAACACGAGAACATCAGGTACCTATTCTATACAAATGTGATGGTACAGACCGAAGGTACTAAAACTGAGAGTAATTGTTGCTCTTGTGTATCAACACCAGGCTCGCCCCATTATGCCATGCCCCTGCGGGTCACAATACGATTAGAGAACGAACTCTGCTGAGTCACTAGTCTTACTTGTAATTGTGGTTCTTCATTCACCAATCACGCCACAACTCATTATCCACGCTTCTTCACCCCACAAAACATAAGGAGATTGAATATCATCATATGTCATATTATAACATCTGTGTTTTTCTATGATCAGATATATATAACTAATACATACAAGAAGAAAATGAAGTTTCAAGGAATTTTCGAATGATGCATGGGGACTACTAGTATTGTATCAAGTTGTCACATCTCAAGTGTATGGGGAGAAGATATATTGTATGAAGCACTTGCGCTTTCACCACCACTTCTCAAATCTATGTGAGAACATTTAGAGTACCCCTTCGCGTAAAAGTAACTTAGACTCACGCCCACTAGGAAACACTTGAGGGTAGAAAGTACCTTTCGCATATGTCTGTTTACCAAGAAGAAACTTCACATAGTAATGCTTTACTAAAGTTTGCAGTTAAATTTCAACTTTGTGCAGTCACTTTATAAAAGAGTCACAGAATAAGATTCTGAGGTAATTGAGTTCTTAACTTATTCTGCACCTTAAATCAAATTTGGGTTAAGAACATTTGGTTAAAAACTAAATAACCCGAGATATTGTAATCTAAACCCCTATAGGTTGTATTGAAAATACCTCATTAGACAGAGTTCATCTTTTACTATATTTTATATATTAGCAAAAAAAAAATATTATTTTTACAGCAATGAGGGTATCTCTATCACAATGACATAAAAAAATGATACATGGTTAGATTTTCGAAATTGAGTTTTCAAAGGGTCTATTAATCAAATCACCCTTACATTAATAGCCTACCACCAGGGCTGTGGGTGTGTGGATTATTGCACCACTGTGGTGGTGACCTAGACTTCTCCTCTGAGCTACCTTTGCGTGATGGTAGAAACATTGATAAGATAAAGAGCTGAGCCACAATATGGTAGAAAGGCAGAATACAGACTAAAGTAGTTGCCTGTTTGACAACTATAGATGATATCTGACACAGGTATATTGCAGATAGAGCTCTTTACAGAAGCAATAAACAGGTTGATTTTATAAAATTTTTCCCCAACCAATTAAATTCTTTTTGTTCCATATTTGAACAATATTTCAGAAAGGAATTGGTAATTTGCTTTTCAGGTGATACGGACACAGAACGGGCTTCCTGATACATGAAGCCATGCTATCGTGCGCTTCTCTAGATCTCTACAAAGAAATGGAAGAGATAAATTACAGAAAGATCATACCGGGTCCAACTAGCAAAAAGAAGTAGTAGCTCCTCTAAACTATATTGATATCCTATGTTATATTATTTACTCATGAATTCTTCTTTGTCCCATACATGAAAATCTATGTAAGTATGGCTGATTGAGGCTAATATCATATGGAGCAATATATACCAACAATAGAAGAGTACATGGATGTAGCCCAGGTAAGCATTGGTGTCCCAATGTTAACTATCTTCTTCTTTATGGCCATGAAATGGCAAATAAGGAAGCCCTTGATTCGCCCGACAAGATCCTAAGATTACAGAGCTCTTCAATACTACAGTTTATGGACAACTCTGGCTTCAGATGGGTATGAATGTTAATATTTTTATACATGACTAATGTCAATCTAAAGATAAAGGTTGTGTTTGGTTCCTGAAAAATACACTAAGGAAAAATATACATACAGAAAATATTTCTTATGTTTGGTTGAGTAATGTACCAGAAAATCACAATATAAATAAAATTACTTGAAAACCTGTATATTTTTAAAATTTTGCTTTCATAATTCGATGAAATGAGTTTAGTGAGTAAAACAAAATGCTAATATGTTAGGATTTAATCTATATTTATTTTCCTTTCACTTTTTCTTTTTGCTTCTATGTTTGCTAACTCAGTTTTTTTTTTCTCTACATTTTTCCACCAATTTTCGGGAACCAAACACATAGCTAAAGGAATCTTAAAAGAATGTATGTTTTATGTATGGCTCTAATAAATTAATTTATGTGTATTGAAACTCATTTTATTTATTTATCTCTATTATATACACTAACAAATTTAAAAATATATAAAATTTGATTATATTTTATTTTTTTTGCAATTTCACGAAACCAAAACATACAAAAAATCAAATTCCTTAGTTTTTTTTTCCCTGGGAACTTTCCCCCGGTTTCAAAGGAAGCCTTATTTTTTACTATCTATGCAGCAAATGATAAGAGATGTGGGCATATTGCATCGAGCATTGAATGTTATGAAGGTCAACAGGCAGTGGTGTCGATACAGACAGATATGATGAGTTTCTACCAGCAATTCGAAAGTGGAAGGATATAAATGAAGAGTTCCTCGACCACCGCCGCCCTCTCATGTTTTTCCTTAGTCGCCTTCTCAATTTTGCCTCGATCGTAGATGTTATGTACCAAGGACCACAAAGATATATTACGCCATCTCGGAGAAGTGATGGAAAAATAATTATTTCAATGCCGCCATAGACCCCGCGGGGCCGATATGAGAGTGGAGATATGCGAAATAAAACTGCTGCTGCAGATACTCCACGAGTACGTGATATGTCGACTAAGCATGGATCATCTATCAAATATGAGCAAAGAAGTAATTCAAAGAAAAATAGATTTATGATATACACTTTTTTTTGTTGTAACTCTATTGTTTTTTGACTTCACATGATTAATGCATGTACCCCATTAAAATATGCATGATAGTAATTGACTATAAATATATCATATAGAAAATTATGTATTGTTGATCTCTATTAAATGACCTCGCCGCGATCATATACTCCGCACGGAGAGAGAGTATTAAACAAATCAAATAGAGTCCTTTATAAACTTTCAAATACACCAATGGGGATCAAAGACTGTACCCAGAGAGGTGGCTCTAACTCATGACCTTATGCCAAACAAAGCTCCGATACCATGAGAAAACGCTCAATTTTGTTAAAAACTTACATTAGAGACTTAGCTTAACATGAATATCATGCCAGTAATCTCCCATATTTATATTTCAAGAATGGTTTAACACATCATAAATTTTTAACAACTTGGCTTGTCGGGTATGCATCCAAAATCTAATATGATAAAATTACTTACTCAAACGCAGGATTTGCCTGTTGTGTTATTATAACAAGAAAATGGGTTAGGCCCATATCTTGCAAAAACTAGCCAATCCATTAGGTGTAACCCTTATTTGGGGAGGGGAAAAAAAAAGAAAAAAAAAAGCAAATTGCAGACAAGAACTTGGCCAAAGTGGCGGAAGGCACTCAAACCACAGATCATGGGAGACAGATCATGAAACAACGTATGTGATATGATCATTCATCGATTCCGACGTTATGGGGCAAACTTACGCTCCATACATGAAATTGCAATGCAAATTAGAATAGAAAGAGGATTTGACAGAATTTTGTAAAAGAGGTCTAAGGCAGCCCGTTTACATCTTCCATCCATCCTCGACTTGCTTGTTAAGTTCTTGGTATGGCTCTGGTCAGATATCACAAGTTGTTTCATGTAACACCAACACTCGATGCAGTAATGCCCTCTCTCTCGCTTTAAACACCAAGAAAACCAACATGAAATATTAACAAAATTGAAGAAATTAAAGCTCACGGATAATACCTTCCAGATGGTATTAATGTATGTCCTATAATAGGCCAAGATTCTTCATACTTTCTTGAGGTTACAGATTATTCATAGCTAGCTTACCTTTGATACCAAAGGAGAGTTTGACTCAATGTTTTATCGGGATAAGATACGAATGCTCTGCTGCCCCTGAGATCCATTTTCTTGCCCTCTTTAACTTTTTGTCCCAAATACTCGACGTATACTTCTCTAGTCTCAACATGCCCTCTACATTTAAAAAAAAAGAACAAAAGCTTGGTAAAATGATACTGTTAAACAACCAACATGTGTTAGAATTTCTAAATTGGCCGCGCTTTTTAACGAGGTGATATGTGATTACTGTATAACGCCAGATATCTAAATAAAAAAGAGTTCGCGATAGTGGGACATGAGACGCAAAACCCCAGGGCATTTGCAAACTTTATTCACGCTTTATTTCGATCATAGTTTATCTCGATTCGACGTGTTGCTAAGAGATCGTAACAACATTCTTATCGTTTTTGACAGAATCGAGCAATACCTTGTGTGAAGCCATATCATCCATGAGCCCGATGCTAATTGTGGAGGAAGCCATAATCTATAGGTCATCTAAGATCCATTCAAATATCTCTCCTTTCTTGGCATTTTTCCCATTCCAACAAAAGAGATGATTGTGAACAAGGTGACACTAGGTTACTAGTGCAACACTCGCAATTTTCTACGCTTGGTATATAGTCGTTTCCATGGAACCACTCAGGTCATTATGGTACTCGAACAAGATTCTTTCATCCGAGAATTATGTGTTCACAAAATAAATAGTAAGGCTTGGTTTGGTTGCCAAAAAATTTGAAGGAAAGTGCAAGGGAAAGAAAAGAGAGAGGAAAAGTAAAAGGAAAGAAAAAAAAATGAAGGAAAATAATTAAAATTTAGTTAAAACTCCAATATATTATTTTACTTACTTCAAAGCCATTTTATTTATTTAAATTATCGTTATAAAGAGTAAATAATTCAATATTATGTATGTGTTTTTAAGTGATTTGTTATATTTGATTTTCTTAGAGATTTTTTATTAGATAACCAAACATAAGAGAATCATTTCTTGTGAATTTTTTTTTTCTTTATAACACTTTTCCAACAAACACAACCTTAAAATCTTAGTGGCCTATGAATGGAAAACACAAAACACAGTTTTGTGTTATTTTAAAACTGCTCTTGTTATTTGAATTTAGTACTTTATGTGTTCTTTGCATTTTTCTAATCAAAAAATATCTGAAAATCAAATGTTCTTTGTATTTTTCTTATTCTTTTTGCAAGAATAAAAAACAAAGCTTTTGAGAACTTATATAAAGAAAATATTCCATAGTAATGATATGTTTCATGTATGGGAAACATTCAAACACATATAACTCGAGACCCTTACCCGCCTTCTTGTAGTGAACACATGATGGCCTTTCATTCTCCTTCTCCTCAATTTCTTTGTAAGCCAGCATCTAATAAAGTCGATAGCATGGCTCATGTATCCTGGAAGCCTATCTATGCTACTTTTTTCTTACCTAAAATCATGCAATACATACTCATCCCACTTTCAGACCATATGAAGTAATTTTCTTTTCTAAGCTGCAAAATTTGTATATCATGCCTCTCAATTGCTTCCGTAAAGAGCTCCACTCTTCATCCCGGATTGCCATATGCATCACAGTATATCACACCTATAATCAAAAGCATAACAAGCACTGGGTCTGTATTCTTCACATACGAGCATCGGGGGCTCAAACATACATACAGAAACCAAAAGCAGGTTTCAACTACTATCCCTTGAAAACGGCAGCTTTGAGGGGAGAAATCTAAATCTTTCCACCACCGTTGGAATTAAAACATAATTGATTCACAGAAATGAACTATATAGTAAAAGATTTAGTTAAATGAGGTAAGATTTGAGAACTAACCTAGTGATGTGGCTTAACTCTTTCTTATAAAGCATCTGAAGTAGGTTGAAATCTAATCCTTTGCAAGCTCCAGAAAAGCTTTACACAAGCTTCATCTCTGTAGATGATGATGTTAAACCTTGCCTCCAGCCTCTCCAAGCATCTCCTAACGGGGCGGTAGAGAGCTTGACTTACTTTCTCTGCAAGAGGATAGTTTAAATGTTGTACCAAAACCTAAGGTGAGTAGTAAGGTGTTTCATCTAGTATCTCTTTCTCCCCGCACCCCGAGATTGGCAGCAGCCATACCACCCTTGCAAAATTTCCGGCACATCATTATTGATCGACATTTCTGAAACTACCATTTTCATCTTTAAACCTCATGAATTTACATCTGCCAAAATGAAAAAAATAAAAAAAGTTTGAGATAAGATTAAATCATATATGTGAAGATTTCACTGATATTATCGAGCCTTACCACATGAAACATTGTATCCTTTGCCATCTGTAAGTCGAAATCAAGAGAAACATAGAAGATCATCACTGCCATGGTAGTTATCATAGGAGACTCACTCTTTCAATATCTTCTTCGCGGTAAGCCACACCAAGTCTTGAACTGCATTTAAACAAAGATCGCCATGTGGAAGGCTACCAGCGGCTGTCTTGGCCCTCTCACTTCCTCTTCAAATCTACCCGCTTCGCCATAGCTATACAGATATGGCTACATATGTTGTAGTACATGGTGGCTCATACATATTAGTGGGAAGTTTATCACGGAGAAAGAGGCAAATGCCATTGTGGAGCAGAACTAGTATTTTCAAATTTTTTTATACCTAGATAATTATAATACTTCTATATGACTGACTGATATATACGCTTAGATTTCAACCATGTTCCCGTGGACATATAAATACTGTGTCACCACACATAAATCTGTATGTGCATAACTAATGAATGTATGTGCATTCTTTGTGCTTTTCTTCTATTATTCTCATTAATTAAGTTACATGTTTCTGAACACAAACATTTAATTCTATCATCAGGAGTGTAGTTGATGAAAATGATTGCCTAAACGCTGGGGCAAGTTAACCATCCCGCTGGCCACAAGCTGAGGGCTGAGAAGGCATGTTGAGATTGATATTATGCCCAACTGGTAAGTGGCACTATAATATGAGTAAAGAGAGGCCGCAAGCTTCAAGTACTGAGTAGAATGGTAGCTCTAAGATATTCACTACCAAGTTGACAAAAAATTTGTTGTCTAATGCACGATTGACTCTAGTAGGTGAATCATCTGTGGTGATTACAGTTCCAGATAAGTTATTATTGATGACTTGGAAATTGTGTCATATATAACAGTCAGGCCATCAGATTTGAAAATCCATTCGATTATCCACTATCATGCATAGAACACAAGCTTCATGTAGAGGCATATGACGTCTGTTTGAAACTTATCGAAACTAGTTTTCTCTTCTTTAATTTGGCAAATGTTTATATATTTGTTGGCTTGGCATTTGACGTGTTTGGAATAGTTTTTACTATTATTATTATTATTTTCGTCGCTTTAAACTGAATTTAATGTATTTTCATTAAAAAGAAGTTTAAACGGCTTTATGAGAGGGAATAAATTTATGAAATTATTTTTATACTTGGCATATTAAATTTTATTTGGAAAAAAAATAAGGTTTATTTCTGAGTTATAAGATTTAGTTTGTAACGTATTTTGAATTCTTGATGAAGTCTCGCACCTGGTTATCCTTTTTCTTCCTATTGTTGTTACTTAGACTGTCTTGATCTGAGTATATAGATTATCCTCATTATCTGATTTGAAACCTCATTTATCTCCAAAGATTATTATCTTCTTAGGCTAGCACTACATTATCACAGACTGTTGATAAGGTTTATTTCATATTGCCGCGCACGCTTCGAGATCTAAAGTGCAAAGGGAGTCCCAAGGGAATTGTTGGAATATTAGTGTCTCAAATTCTACCTCACATGACTCACCTTGAACTCTGAACTTTACTTTCTCAAGAATGACGCTGAAATATTTTGTCTTTAGAAATCTTCTTCAATCTAAGCTTCCACACAACTTCAACAAATACCACCGGTCCTCCTCCTCAAACGATCATTCATTCATCCACTTTCACCAGAAGATTTTCCTTCTTGGCTTTATTACGTTTCTAACACGCCTTATGAAACACCACCGCTGAGCTGCCTTGGCCCAGACAATGCCTCTTCGCTGTGGAGCAGCAACACGTACATGAAGATCCGGAGCACACTGTCTATTCGATAGAGCATAAACTGCATGGATGTTAATAACTAATTAGGGCTCAACATTCTGCGTTTTGATATCCGAGATTTTTCACCTTACATAGTCAAGCCTCGAATCTGGCTCGAGTATCAATTGTTGCAGCAATGAAACTTGAATATAGATGATATAAATTTAAGAACAAAAAAATAAAAATAACTCACATAAAGATGTTGTAAAACCCAGAAAATTTGTACTTTTCTCGAAAGTGGTAAATAAGTAATTTTGTTATCAAACCCAAAATCTTTTCAGATCTCTGATTATTTAAACAGACTTCATCGTTGGGATCGCCTTCGCCGAAATCTAGCTACTACGTCGAATTTGTCTAATCTGAGACGCCTTGTAAACTTGGCAGGCAACTGTGCTCAAAATATGACGGCTTGTGAAAGACATGTGATGTGAAAAAGTCACCATTGTATAATTTATGGATACATGCCGTAATAGATTAGAGAGAGAATAAAGAGGAAATGGCTTAGGATTAAGCCAATGTCAAAAAAAATTCTTGAGTCAAATAGTTAAATGAAGTGGACAAGGATGGTACCATGGAAAGATTACAAAGAAGAGAAGAAAAGCCTTCTTTTCTCCATTGGAACAAAAAAACAATATGAGGCAGGTGTGGAGAACTAGTTTTAGAGAGAGAAGAGTGACTTCTCTCAGATTTCCCTACACCTGACCGTCTGCTCGTCTGAGCAAAAAGTGCATATCATGTGCAGCCACGCACTACCCAGGAGTTCCGACAATCACGGCAAGATAGACTTTTCCTACTTGTTTTGGCTCTTCCTTGGCTAAGAGCCATGAATGGGATAGGATGTTCCGAGGCCAGTCACAGTTTTTAGTCTGTCCAGATTGGGATTTATGAAATTATGTATGAAGCCAAAGTGAATACACTTCAGCCTGTATTCACTGCTCACATGATATGTTGTGTGATTTGGGTGATTCAAATGAATTTGCTTTATTTGTTAATTAAATATGAGCTAATTTGGTGTTATTGTTGTAAATTTAATAATAATATTTGTGTGAAAGTAATTTTAGTTATATTATGCATAAAATTATATTAGCATGAAGATTTGAAATAATAATGCATTCCATATGCACCAAAGAATCTTCTAGAACGATAGGTGAGTGCATGACACTTAAAATGAAAGAAAAGTGAAAATACAGAAAGGAATTTCATGGAAGATTTTCCGAAGAATTTCCTTCGAGAGTTGTCCAACAGTCATTCTGAGGTGGACCATGATCTTCTGCTTCGAGAATTACCCAGCATTAATTCACTCTCGGAGGGTTGTCCAATATATTTACTCAATTAGGTAGTATGTTTTCGAGAACAAAACCTTTTGCTTTGAAAACGTATTTTTCACAACCCAAGCAGAAGCAGGTGAGAGTCGGCAGTGTGACTCAGACATGATCAAGCGGTATCGGGCAGATCACATTGCTGATGCATTGATTGCCATTACATGTGCACTAGGTGAGTAACCCATGTAGGAGATTATCACATCGGCATTGCCATCTGCCAGGCACTATTATTTGAAAAGGTGGAGTGTAATGGAGATCGGCCACTAGAGTCGCTAGATAAAGTTGATCAGGGCTTTGGTATTCATTTTGTATAACATGTATTAAAATTGTAAATCTTAATATATGTTTGTATTAAGAGTGATGTATCAACTCTTGAACTATTGTAATATAGTTGATGTATTTTGGTGAGTATTGATGTATGGGCCCAAGTGACCATTTTTACTCATGTATTAGGTCTCATAATATGAGACACGGATATTCCGCAGGTTGACAGGTTGTCAACGAGACACCTCGGATCGCGCCACGGCATGCATAGGCTCACTGGTTCACCAACCTTACCTACATCTACGCTGAAAGCAGAAAATCTTCCACCATATGATAGAGAAATATTATAGAGGTAGAACAACATACAATCGAGTTCCCAAAACATCACATGTTTCCTGCCCATTCTCCCTTATATCTAGTACTCCCAACGTGAAATCATTGCTTCATCTATATCCTATCTTTACACTCACACATCCCTATAGCCTTTATGTCTATCTCTTACTATGAACTTTTTCCTCATGATCTTTATTTATAGTGATATTCCTAACAACTTCTTTATTCAAGGAAACCTAATATTACAATAATATAAGGCTTAAGAATTATCTGATAAAATATTCTTTACACATAGAAATTAATAACACTTAGAATGGAAACATATTCAGAGCTCTAGTTCCAACCTTGTTGAACAGCCTGCCGTGACCAGTCATGTGACCTCACACTGCTTTAGTACATCTTTGTTGTGTGACTACCCTTGCGAAGAATTCCTTTAGAACTTTCAGTGAATCTCGATTTGGAGCTTCAAACATGTGCAGCTGTGTTTTAGGCCAAGAGTGTGCCAACTTAAGCTCCAACTAAATTTAATTCCACATCAAATATTAACTCATCACTCATAAAAATTTAATAATCCAGAAACTAGCAGCACGCAGTCATTAAACATTCTCTTTGAATATCATAATTTATCACGAACTAATCTTTGATTAATGAATATCTTATATTAGAAAATCAGAATGAGGTCAGCCTTTGCTTGCGTAATTATGCTGAATTTTGTGTTCACTCTTCATTCAAGCTCAATTCACAATTTTTCATCGCAGATTAAGAGGTTTTTGATTATCACGTATGTGCTTAATACTCATAACTAATACCATAAACACTAAAAGATGTTACAAATTATCAAGAGTTAGAGATCGAAGTCTTAGGAGGTTAATAGTTCATCTTTTGAAAATTAAATATTAATTAGGCCTCACTTAAACCAAAGTACTACAATGTAAAAGAAAAAATATACTAAGGGAAAAATTATTTTCATAAGTTGAAGGCAATTTATGAAAATATAAAATAAAATTAAATATAATAAAATTCTCAAATTTTACATTTTTTAAAATAAAATGAATTTGAATAAACATATATAATTAATTTATGAAGTTTAATCCTATTTTTTATTCCATTTTTCCTCTCTATTTTTTTTTTTCCTTAGTACTTTTTGGGTTCCAACGAGCCTTACTTTTTTTATCAAATTGTTTATTCTTTGAATTATGAGATTCTTTTTTCTTTTTTAATTTCACATTGTTTGACATCATATCTCATTGAATAATTTATGATACATATATTCTAGATAATACTGGCCTGTAACTGACTTCAAAATTATAAATCTTATATTGAGAAAATTTGGCATGATAAAAATTTGGCCTATCTTATTATTGACAGATTAGAAGTTAATTATGTACTTACTCTGGCATGATAATGATCTACACCCAAAGTGATCAGAAAATTTAAAATGTTCACTTGACAAGATATCAAGCTCTCCAAAATAAAATCAAATATAGAGGAGAGCTCCTAAACCAGAAACTCCAAATTACATAGAAGCTTATAAGGTCTATTTGCATTGATCATAAAAATAAGTAGTTTTTTGGACTTAGAGATTTAAAGTGTGACTATGAAAATAGTTTTGAAATTATGGTAATAAGAAGACAATATCCCATTTCTATTTTTTGTTATTAAGTGATGATATTGGAAGTTATCTCAGATCTAAATGTTTATATTTGTCCACATTTCTACAGACCGCCAGTTATTCAACTAAAAGTATTCATTATTTACAAATTCAAACTGTGGTCAAATTTTCCTAAAGATGATATGGTTATATTACTTTGAAGATTGACAGTTTTCTAATAGTGTCAAGATCCCTGTCTTCAGTCTTCATCAAAAAGGAAAAATTCTTTCAGCTACCTCATTGCCAGTGCAATGGAGTCAACCAAAAAATTTTGAGGCAGAACCCGGCTAAGATGGATAGGTAGCGCGCGTAGTCTGAAAGCATTTCCTGGTTTATATCCTTCATACTTTCAACTTGCTTGCGTTTCCAGAGGTATGCATCTTTCTCTGCGAGACACTACATGTCAAGTAATATTCAATACTGATCCAACATGCCTTCTGCTCGCATAAACCAAGTAATGAAAAATAAATAGCAAGGCATCACTGTTTACAAAAGAAAAAACATGTAAGGTTTATTCAGAACTCAAAATGCTATGAAAAAGGGAGAAATAGAGAAAACTATGAAAGGAAAATTTTGAGAAAACAAAAAGGCTCAGAGTTTAAGTTTTATTAAACATTTTTATATATAGCTTTCTTCAAACTGATTTTTTTATTATTTTTCTGGCTGTATGGGTGATCATCAAGAAAATTTTAAAAATAATTAAAATTTTGAGGAATTTTAAATATATTTTGATTTTTTGTATTCACAACTAAACTAATCATAAGTGAAAACAGATTTTCCTTAGTGTTTTAATCTTTCCTAAATTGATCCAATGGTTAAGTAAATCTCCCAAAGAAAATCAAAATATATAATATTACTTAGAAACTATAGATTTTAAACATTACATTTGGTCTCACAGATCAATTTAAATGTGTGGCGGAGCTGAAATATTTAAATAACTTAATATGCTGGATTTGAACTCCATTTTTATTTTCCCTCCTCATTTTTGGTTCCCTTCCCTGTACTTTCCTCTCTCAAATTTTCTGCAGAGTTAAACACAGCCTGGTGGCTGAGATTATAATAGCAGACAAAAATATATCAAAGTACCTCAGTGAAGCCATGTCACCATGGGCCTGATAATTGCATGCTCACGACTTTAATGATTTATTTATTCGTTACATCAAAGGCTCTCCTTCCTTTTGTTTGTTGTAACAGCCCATTCCAACAAAGGAGATGATTGTGAACATGGGGGACATCATAGCCACAGTGAATTCATGGCCTTCTTGCCAGTTGGTACGTACTTCTCCGTGGTCATTTTGTCGCATAGCGTGTTCGAATGTATCTTTCATCCTGGTCATCTTCCAACAAAGAAATGTATAATTGGGAGATAAAGACAGCGCAGAACCTGAAGTACTACTGAAACTCCTTATGTTAATATATAAGGAAGAAGAAAACTGAGAAATAAAAAATATTAAACCATAAATCAATCTATATGTTTATCTGAACTGATTTTATTTATTTATCTCATTATATATATAGATCACAAATTTTAAAATATGTAAAATGTTATATGAGTTAATATATTTGATTTTCTTTTATATTTTCTATGACAAAAGAAACATGAGTAAAACAATTTTCCTTACATTTTTTCTTTCCTGGTATTTTCTAGGTTCTGAGAAATAATCTCTTACCAATTTTTTAAGTGAGGGAATTTGCTGCAAAACATCTTTTTTTCATTCTCCTTCAATTTCGTGGTAACTAAGACAGCATGATAATGGTTTCATGTATCTGGTAGCTATAAAAACATAAAATGAAGATTTGATTATATTTGATTTTCTTTATTTTCCACATAAAATATGACAAAGAGAGTACAATTATCCATGATTTTTCTTCCTAATGATTTTTTCCAAATTAAAGAAGAATTCTACCCCCTCATGAGTAAGAACATAATAAGATTCTCCCAATTTCTTCTGAGGTATCTTAATATATAAGATGATAAATATATCATGTATCTCGGAATAATGTAATCAAGAATTGATCAACCCACACCTTGAAAAATTACGAGGCCCTTCCTCCCTTGCAGAATATATATTATATAAAACTTGAAAAATGTCATTTTTCTTCAAAATGAAACCACTGTTACTTCAACATGGTTGAAACCTGAAATTTTTATAGATCTTGATTTATCAAACCAGATCACCCGTTAGAACTCTCTCTGAAACTAAATACAATCAACTAATTTCGCCACTTTATGACGTCACTCGTATTTCAGCTATGGTGCCTGATGATGACACATATGGTGCCACACAAACACCTGTGACACCACTGAAAGCTGAGAGAGGCACTGCTGCTACATGAGGTCACATGTGGTGTGAAATTACTACCAGTGTGTGTCCAGTGACACATGCATGGAAACGAACTATATAAGACACATGTCATGTGGAGGAGAATATGGTGCGAGAGAATTTCCTTGGACTTCACAACCTAAGAAACAACTGTGAGGAGGCATGAAAATAAATGTGGAAGAAACAACATAAAACATGCCAAATGAAAATACATGCCAGCATATGAAGAAAATATGAGGTGAATAGAAAAAAAAAGACATGGTGGTACAAAACGAGATATGGATGATAGAGGGAGCCACACAATCACTCCGGCCTGTCACTCACCACAACATGAGGTCAGAATAGTGTCACTTTCACCTAAGAACAAGAGCTGATTATGAAAGCCAAAAAATGATTTTTGAAGAGGTCGGCTTTTTCTCACACCGTTCTTGACTGGCACGTAAATGGTCGTGGTTCTGAACCCCAACCACGACTCGAAGTTTGACACGACCGCTCGGACAACAGACCGCTTTACATCGACGAGCCGCTGGTCTGAAGGTTAAAATGCATATCGATTGGTCGTGGAACGCTTCGGAGACGCCGCCCAGTTGAGGACCGCTTAGCGCGGCTAACTATATCGCGAAACGAGGCGCTGGAAGTTGTAAAAATAAAATGAAACAAAACAAAAGAAACTTCTTTACTAAGTCTAGACATATTTCCGGCGCCGCATGGCCGACTTTTACGTCCTGAAGCGCCAATTGCGGTGTGAACGGTTTCGCGATATTATCGAATTTATAACATTTTTTTGATCGTGGGCAAATATGCGCGATATATTGGTGTTATATATATTATATTGAACGGACAATGTAAATTATATGCTTTCTTAATATAATTATCCATGGTACTGGTGGTTGAAAAGTACATTGTAGTGGTTATAATTTATTCATGTAGTGTTCACATGTATAATATGAGAACATAGTGAAAGGATTTATAATGTATGTGCACGAAACATCGTATTTGTGGTGAGGCATAATATAAACGACACCAAAACAGGTGCGACGGGTATATTGAGAATAATAACTGTCTCAACAGAGTTTAACATCATGAAACCAAAATATTCACTCGCAGGTCACATGAGATCCCCTCGTAAAAGATCCTAATGATAATATCAAGATGAAGTCCCGAAGTACGAAAGGGCCCGGTGCGGTCTGGTCATGAGCCCACTTATGGGGACACCAAAAATCACACCACAAAAGGCGCATGATTTGAATATAAACATCACTATGAGTATCATCCAGCAATTCTTTGGTTTATAAATAAATGGAACTGGTCTTGAAAAGATCTGATGCCATCCAGAATGATGGTTTTTCACAATTATGATATAGCAAGGTATAGGAGTTATGAGAATGAGAATATTAAAAAATGATTGAGTCCATCTCTGAATCATGGAGGAGACCCGCTTAATCATATTATCTTCCATTGAATGGTCATAAAATATCAGAACTCACATTGCACAACTTAGGTGGAGTGGTATCTCCTACAGAGTTATCCTCACGAATATATCAATCGCCACTGGGACCCCCAAGATGAGGCATGTACAAAAATTAATCTTATCCGAATCCACTGAGGTGAAGAAAACTAAATTTATGGTTTAAGGAAACCGCTGGTAAAAACTAGATTTAAGATGGATGGTTTGGTGCCACAAGAGAAAGCAATCGAATCTCTATGAACCCGTTGACAATTCAAGATTTTTTCAAAATATATATGCATGAACTGGATCCTGGACTGACTGATCCTCCCAGGGGTGGTGCATTCAGATGATAGACATCAATTAGTGATTCCTGCCACTGACGGTTTATCAACTTACAGACCTGGGTTGGGGCGCTCAACCTTGGCATCAAAATGTTTGAGGATACTAAATGTATAGGTTTGGTAATGGGATCAAAGATACAGTTGATAACATGAGTTTGAAGAGAGAATTTTGCCTAGGTCTGATGTCTTGAGTGGTTGTTAGATCACACTGGCATCAAAGTGGTAATCTACTGTACTTGTAACTCGCATTGATTTCAGTTACATAATAAGCTACAGACAGGACTCATATAAGAGTAATCTGCCCCCATTAGACTCAGTTTGTAGAATTTCTACTGATTACCACTTTAATCACCCTATATGAATAGATATTATGAGGACTATTTGGTGATCCGTTTCAGTGGAATCAAGAGAGAACAATTATGCTGCCCGGTAAGGTGAGTTTGTTACCAAGTAAAATTCTGTAATACAGTGCCATCCCTTCATATCGACTGGAGAAGGTAGAGGCGTTAAGAGTTTGATATAACAAGTCAATCTCAGATATCGTACTTCTTTTCGAACGCAACATCGAGATTTATCAGATTTCCACCAGTTGGAAAATATGGAGATCAATAATCCAAAGATCGTTTATGAATGATCAAAGTTAGCATCTGTAATTTAAAATTGAGGGTTATCAACCTCTACATCCTATAGTCCCAGCGTAGTAGATGCAAATAAGTCAAAGAAAAGATGTTTCATGAATGACTGAGATGTTGTTTTAAGTGTAATTTTATACGTAGCTGATAATTTACAGTTAGAACCGCTTTAATTACCCAAAGGCTTGATGGGCGTGGAGCCAGAAGGCCGTAGCTCTTTCTCGAAGGTCGGTGCCACTACCCAGGCCGTGAGGCGTTTGGTATTGCCATCAGAATACAACTGATCTCACATGAGATAACCTGGTGGATGAATATTCGGAAGACTGATCACTTAATACCATCCGATATGGCAATGCAGTGGTCGAATTAATCGAAGCCAGAAAAAATAACAGTGTAGCCTTATGGCGGAGATCTGAGGTCGGATAATCATCATGGTGATAAAGAGATCGCTTCAGGTTTAAAGCTTAGTGGCCACACCTTCCACTATAGGCGACGTCCGTGAGAGACACAGAGTGATGTCCGATCGCACCGGTAATACCATACAAGAGGAAAATGCCCACTGGCCGACGGCATACTTTTGAATAGGCGGTCGGGTTCCCAGTTGATCCGAGAGACCGGCATTCCACGTTCCGCTTATAGCGGCAATCCAGTAAAGTCTCAAGATAAATCGTGACCAATCATGATTATCATTAGAGTGATGAAGGAAACGATGAAGACTTTGTCTGACTCATGTCCCATCATCCCATGAATATTGAACTGAAAATATGGTCATCTCACCTCAGCAGTCGAGGAAGTGGAATGATAATTACATTTGATCAGACTTACCGCTATGACAATTCTTAAGAATAATGAGGTAAGAGATGACCGCCCACCGGCGAAACACTGACGTGACGGTTCACATCGAGCAGAATTTACAGTTGATACGATTAATTAAAGATCATCCCATCCCAATCATATAAGCCTACCATCAGAGTTGAGACCAGATCCCAAGTTTGCGGCTCACTTTAAACATCTTCAGCAGACATGGGAACACTAAGGATGATGATAACCTTCATCCCACAAAAACAGATAAACAAATGAGAGAATCAGTACGCTTGTATATATGTCTTCATGCACACCAGAGATCTCAATGTGGCTAGGCATATTTCTGATCTTGGGTGGAGCTCACCCATGTCAATGATCAAAGAAAAAGACAAAACAGATGGCAACTCCAGCCAGCCTTAATGGAGAACATGTCGACCTGGTACTACACTTTCAGACGGGTAGAACCCACCACCAGGTCCTGATCTATCACAAAGACCGGCATTGTGTGACTGAGCATGAAATGATCTTCTCACTGCCTCAGCCAGGTAAGAGTTTACAATCATTTGACAGAGACGACTTCAGAGCCACGTGAACGCGCCCTCAAAAGACTCAAGAGAGGAGGACAGATCCAGCCAGCGGTGGAAACCACGCCAAGGTACATTCTGGCCTTCAAGATACCAGATATACACACTGTTGGCTTCAACGCTGAAGATTCAAACCAGAGTATCTTGTTCTTCATGTTCAAAAGAGACCCATCCGGAACTTTATAGGTGGATCAAATAATATTATTGACACACATATAAGATCTCTGGAGAGGAATCAATATATGGCTTACATCAGATAAATGGATCAGGTTTTATAAACAATATTGTATGTTTAGTAATGTGTTATGGTGAAGAATGAGAGTATAGGAAACATGTAGAACTATATGATGACGCGCACATCATCCTTTCTATTATGATTAATATACATTGTTTGAATACTTGGTACTTTAAATTAGTCTGTCGGCACATAAAGATCGGTAGGGAGGCGTATATAAATTCAGACTAAATTTTCATGATAAAGAGGGAAGGGCTATATGAGAATGTAAACCAAGAAACGCAATTTTAAAAAGCAAAACGTGACTACATTAGAAGGTGTTGAAACCTGAATTTAGATCCAATTTACAAATGGACTCACCATGAACTATCTCACAAAATTCATATTAACAACACCCCTGATCCCAAGAGAGGCTGGAACTCTGGCCATTGATTTCAGGCACCTGGGTGGCCCACAACATAGGGGCGGTGCCAGAAGCGCGCCACATGATCCAAGGTGAGCCACTGCAAGCTGAGGAGGGCACGGACACATATGAGAGCCATGTGGTGCAGATCACACCCAGCATATGTCCATGCACACACACACATGGTAATGAATCTATGGCAATGACATACACATGAGATAATAGGTGCGGAGGAAAACTTCCCTGGACTGTCCAACAAAACAATTCATAGAGATGGTATAAAAAACAGAAAGAGTATATGAGCAGCAAAGAGAATGAGAAAGAAAAAGAACAAAGGTTGAAAAAGAAAGGAGAAAAAACAAAAGAGAAGAGAAAAAATGGTGGTAAAGGAAAATGAGAAGGAGAGAGAGAGTTTGGCCACACTTCGATCGTGTTCAACCGCTAAAAGTTTTAGCATGAGGTTTGAGAATCAGCTTTAGCCCCACTAATGAGAGCTAAGATAGTGCCAAAAAACATGAAGAGAGGTAGGGTAAATGTTTATTCACTTCAACCATGAGATCCAGCCATGACATTGACTGGTTTCTTCTAGAATAGCAGAGATCCATTTGATGGTCGGCATCTGAGTCATTTTGGCCTATAGTATGCGGAAAATGTTTGATCTTGGTTGAACTGATTTGGATAGTTTTCTTACCTAGTTTGAGAATTTACTTCTGCTATTGAATTAAGAATATAAACGATTAGCCTCAAAGTTGTAAAAAACACAAATGAAAAACAAAATAAACTTTATAATCGTGAGGCGCTTAGGTTTAGTGCTGGATCACATTTTTTTTAAAAAGCTATTTCGAAATTTTGAACAATATCATTTAATGTCAAATGATGCATGATATATTGGTGTTATATGATGAATATTTATCAATGTTGAATGATGTAAACATATAATTTCATATAATCGTATTCATTTGGCACTGCATAAAGTATTGTCATAAACTGTTCATTTAGTGTTCATTACACACGCACACGAAGATAACACAAGACAGACAGTACTGCACATAATGGGAAACATCGATTTATGGGGTGATATGGTTTCGCAAATCACCACCCGTTTGGTGTCGATCGCGGGCTGGTAAAATGGATGCAACGCCTGAACGTAGTCGACGTTGCACAAACAAATATGGTGTTCGGCATCAGTATGATAGATCTCCCGGCAGGCGACTCGCCAATTATGTAGTCAAATACAGTCCAACCGCAGGCGGTCAAAAAGGTCCTGGTCATGTAAGAGCAAGAGCGAACCAAAACCAACAGTTAAAAGAGCGGATTTTTAATATAAATTATCATCGTGACGCATCCAAAGTTTTTAATACGCAAAGAATGAACCATTTTAAAATGACCGATACATCCGAACACCGCTTAAGAACCCTTCATTGCTATGTGAGGGTTTATGACCGAATGGCGGTGTAAATGAATGAGTCCACATCCGCTTCATGGCACGTAAGATCTGCAGAATTTGGCGACTTATGAACGTTGATGCGCTGGTCAGAACATACATTATATGCAATTAGGTGGTGAGAGCCCCGGTAGAGTTAACTTTACCAGGTAATGTTGCTCACCGGCCACCCCTTCGGCGAGGTTATGCATGTAAGGCGACCATCCCAGACCGTAGGTGAAGAGCTTCAACTGCGGCTTCTGAGAAACTTTGAAAAAAACCAGGATTACATATAATATTTCGTAAGGGCAAGAGGAGTTAAACAACCCCAGAACCGTTTTGATAATTAAATATTTTTCAAATATGATATGCATTGAATGATCCGTGAAATTTTAACGGATCTAGCAGGATCGGCGATGGCGCGACACCACTGCGTGGCCCATGGATGGCGGCTGCCAACAGACCTTGCGTTTTGGGCCAACACAGCAAAAAATCACCAAAATGTAAATTGGTTTTGTTCACGCTAATTTCACCGCTCACAAGATTCACTCAATATAGACACACACACTAATTAATAATAACACCTGATTGCTGCTATTATAATCATAGTTTATTTGTATCTTCATATATACTGGGGCCCCAAGATGTCAACACCAAAGGTGGTTTCGGTTCAATTCATCCTCTGGGCTAAAGGTAACTTCATGAGAATCACATCCTTCCATCATCAAGAAATGCACTAATTCAGATGACCGATCCTATGGCAGAATGAATTATTGGGATTTGAAACCCAATTGTAGCATTTGGCTTTTGTTTCTTTCAAGAAAGGATCAATTAGTTTAAACTAATGGTGAGTTTAATAAAGCTTCACTATAGTTTCACTGAGAGATAGATATGTTAGACCTTATCTCTAGCCTTCCAAACCTTTCTCTCGAATATAAAATGCAGATCATTACTGCACAAGAGGGCCTCAAACGTTCACCAAAGACTTGAGAGCGGTGTGAAGCTGCGTCATATAGAATATCCTTTCTCTTGAACCCCATATGTGAAACACAAACTACATACCTTCTCACACTGTATGACAAAGATTCTTGACCTACTATTTTCATCTTGAACCATTAATATATCTCTCCATTAAATGAAAAGATGAAAGACAAAAATCACTAGAACAAAAATGAAAAAGAATAGTAAGATAAATGATTACATGAAACCACATGAAAAAAACATATAAAGGAAACTTGATACAACATCAAAGTGGCAGATTTATTGAACTATAAAAACTAGAACCCAGAATAGATAATTCAGGTCACTGGTTGAAGTCCTTCACATTATGGACACGCTCAATGAAGCAGAGTGGAACTTCCTCTCAAAAGCTTTAGTGGAGATAAATGATTTTAAAATTGCAATGAGATAGAGTTGGCCGCGCCCAGACTAGTTGAGAGTTTCATACTACACATCTTTGTGCGAATTAGAAAAAGAAAAGAAAAACCAGCCTGTGAGGGAGTATAAGTCTCACATCATTGGACACGGTCCAATCAAGGAATGATAAGAGAACTTTTCTTCCACAGTGTCCAGGGAGGCATGGTTCTAAAAATATTAAGATCTCAACTAAGAGTACCACCAGAGATATGATAGTATGATAGGGTAAGATTCCTAATGATATTCAAGATCCCAACATGAAATATTTGAACTCAAAGTCTTGAGAAGACAATTTAGTAGGGAGAATAACGTGAGATTTAGGTTTAGACTGAATGATAAGATTACTACGATGTGTTTCAAACGCTGTTTCAATTTCTTTCAAAATGTATGTTGTCCCGTCTTGAATCCACTAATGAAAACAGTTGCTGATTTAATACCAGCAGCTGCTACAGCTTCCTCCCCAACCCATCATGTTTAATCTCATTGATATGGGTCATCTAAATTGGTTAATACATGTAATAATATCATAAACAAACAAAGCGAAACATCAGATATCTGAAATGTCTTATAATATAATGTTGGTACACTTCATCACTAGTGCAGTTTGTAATGAAATCAATATTTCTCATGCACTTAGATCAAAAGTCACATCTCACACTTAATTCATTGAGACTGGGGTATGATAAGAACACATGTTGCCATGTGGATGATATTTCAAAGACAGTCATACCGACAGTCTAGTGTTTTTAGTCCAATTCAGACAAACATGAGCAATGATTTTATATAAACATTTTTGGTCACATAAGGATGATTAAATTTGTTGCAGTAGAACATATTTTTGTATTTTGTATCAACACCGTGATAATTGAATTTTTATTACGTTTCAAGAGTTCATTAACCCCAAATAGTATATACAATGATAATTATAAGATTATTAACCTGAAGTATGGGGTAAATGTATGCATTGAATCTGTTGGAAAAATTGATATTAAAAAAAGGAAAAACACCAATCAGAAAATATGAATATAATTATTTGCTCAAAACTCAGAACTTTCCAACCTTTCCTTTTTCAAGATACTGTAAACATCACCAAGTCACAGCTCTTTGAATAATTAATTAATTTAGTATATAAAATATATACAAAATATTATCTTCAATAAAGAGAAATCAATGATATAAATCAGATACATGTAATAGGTATGATCTATTTGATATATTTTTTATTTATTTTCTTGTAAGAATATGAAAAACTATAAGTTTCAAGAGTAGGGGGACCTATGCTTTCAAGATGAACTGATAGCACTTATAAAAATCTTACTCCTGTTCAACGATAATGATATAAAGTCTGAGATTGCAGGTAAGCCTGGGGTCCATCCTATATTGATGATGGTAAAGATTTGCAGAGCTTTGCAAATGATGATTATATCACATAGTGCCAATGAAAAAGACATAAAAGATTCGATGTGAAAAAGATAATTGACAAAAAATATGTCTGAAGATACACTATCTGTTAGTTGACAATAATATGCAAGAGAGTGCCATAAATAATAATTATTACATAAAATCAGCAATCATGATGATAATATGGCTCAGAGACAATACTTAATTTAAACTATTATCTTAAAGGCTGAAACCCAATATAAAACATACATAATCTGCAATGAGGTATAAAACACTAGGCTGAAAAGCACTATGAAAGAAAATGTTAATAGCACTGACTTATATTTGACTGTCTGATATAAAATCTTAAGGTCAATATATCACCTCAGTGTTGGAGGGTTGAGAGGTGGCAGGGAAGGACCAGAAATGATTGAAGATAATTCCATAAGAAAAGAAAAAAAGGTCATGTTGGTTCTCAAAAAAAACATGTGAAGGAAAGAAAATCGCAATAAAAGAATTTCATATTTTGCTGTTTCTTAATTTTCTTGCAGATCACATATAACAAAATTTGAACTTCGTGAATACTGAAAATTTGATCCGCTTATAATCAAACTGAGATACGTTTTTTCCCGGATACAAAGAAGAAAATTAAATATATGTTAAATAGTGAAGGGCACCAAAAAGCTCAATCTCAGAGCGCCAACAGAGCAGAGAGACTGGTGCGAACTGTAACTCCAAAGTAACTATTGAAACAACTAAGGATGTTTGAATAATCAATAATATTAAATATTATCCATGAGATCAACAGCTACATATAATATAAATGACAACATATAATATTTAAAAAATGTTTAAATCACGCAATAACCAACCAAAGCGGCCTGAATGCCACCTGAAGATATTAATTATTAGTAAACGCCAGAGGTCAATAACCGGTTACTATACGAAGAATCCGCGCATGAACTAAAAAATTACACGTTTAAACTTATGTCGCGATGGTTATTTTGAATACGCCGGAATCTCCTTTCCAAATTTAGTCTTCGTCGGTTGCACGCCTCCTCAACAACGTAATAACTCGCTGAGACATTAACGAACGCCCGAACACTTCAACATCACGCTAATAACGGTATTTGATGGCTATCTTAAAGGTCGGATATTGTTACGACATTCCCGTTCAGACTTTGATAATGTCAATGACAAGTTTCAGAAAGGTCACATGATTCATGCCGGTCATCTCACGTTTGTGTAGCGACATAAGTTCAATAATGTCAACATAAGTTGTAGCCTGTATTTTTAGTCAATGCCTCAGCCATTATTCAGTATTGAACTTTAGAGATCATAATGTCTGTGACACTCACTCATGCATTATTGTTTTAAAACTAGACTTTCTTCTTCTCCCATTTGTTTATCTTCTCTCCTCCTCCGGGCTCCTCTGCATTGGCTTTGAGTTCCATACACTAAGATCATTCTTCCATATATAATCATCAGTTTACTTTAGCTGTTAATTTTTAATTTTGTGGGTGAACTGTCTTTCTGTTTGTAACTTTTTTATATATAGTAAGTATAAATGATATAGGCAGGATTTATGATCAGAGCCTCAAGCATAGAAACTATAAATTACATGTATAAGAGAGGCTCAGAGAAGGAAGGCAATAACCTTGGTGGAAAACAGGTAATAATAACCACAGAAAATAAAATAATTGAACATTATAATGATCAGATGATCTCTCAACCTGCTGGTGGTTTGGGAGTTTCCCATTGAGAGTCGAAGTCAAAAAGTTTCAAAGTTCCCTGAAGAAGCGGTCAGAAGAAACCAACTGAATCGATATAAAGAGGTTAGACGAAGTAGAGTGCACCTTGGGCAGGAGATGAATTTAAATTAAGGACAATTTAATCTTGAACAGATATTTAGTATACGCTCATAAAAAATATAGACATTATATAATTGAACAGTAACTTATTGATTAGGCGAAGTTTTAGTTAAAAAGGAACAAATAATCAGATCCAGAGGAACCTGAACGGAATCAAAATGAGTTCAATGTGAGTAGCCTCGCAAAGGTTTAAGTATTGTTTCGCTGTTGAACAGCAAATCATTTGATTGTTTCTGCTTCGAAGAGATGGGAGAATCAACAGAAGAAAACAACACTATCCGTGAGATTGATCGATCAGCTGGACTCACCAATAATCCAGATCTCAACACTTTGGGGGATGAACAGAAGAATGAAGAAAAAAATAGTTGATCATCAATATAGTCTTTAGAGAACTTCAGAATCCAAGAACACTGAATATTATGAATGAGAGATCTAGGGCAAACTGATGGTAACGACTAACTACATGAATCAGAGAGAAATATCAAGGTTATAGTAACGTGAGATAGATTGACTCCAACAACAAGTCGTCAGAAGAGTAGGCATCGTATATGATTCGCCATCACAGAATTTATACCAACACATCAATAGGTGTGCTCAATTATTCACTACCACAGATACTGGCTCGAGAAGTTTGATCAAGCACGCCTGAAATGGTAAGATAATAAACATCTGCGCATAATAATCTCACCAAGAAAGTCACATGATGTGGCCAGACCTTCATTTCACTCAACACTAAGAAAAAGCTTAGATCTTAATTGACCTTGCAATGTTACTTACCATTTAAATAAATCTCATATCATCTACATGATAAGAGGAGTAGAACAGCAATAATGCTAATCAAACCCATTCAGAAAGAGTTTGATTGGTGAACTGTTGAAACCATATGGCAGGAGATAGAATTTGAATCTTTGCAAACAAAATTATATTGTTAAGATCATAAGTGCGTGAGTTGAATACTTCGCAGGAACCCCAAAGGGTGAGTGTCCAGGAGGAAGTCACATATGTGACTTCTAGAGCTCACCACAGAAAAGACATATCCATTCAAAGAGGTCCATTTAATAGCCAGAAGGAAAGAGTCCTGAACTTGAAGAGTCGGATTCAGCAGAGCAAAAAGCCTCTCATGAATCAATCTCACATTCTTATAAATCATACAATATACAAGTAGCCTTAATGCCATATTATGATCCACTTCAAGTCTGACTTACAAACCCATTTATAATCGAGAGCGAAATTCTGATGGTGACTCAACGATTCAATGTTCTGTAAAGCTCCAGATGAAGGTGATTCAACTTTTCTTCAAGAACTGTTGCCATGCAGAGCTGGAGTAAGCCCCCGCGAAAGTCGGTGTCCCTAGAGAGAGGTATTTGCAAGGCAAAACAGAGCCATGAGACAGCACAATATAAAGCAATCAACGGGAACAGTAAGTGCAATGAGAGTTGCACAATCTAAGATTTCTGCATCACTGCACGCTGATGATCGTGTGCGAGAAGGTCATCACAATGATAATAACACACATGGGAAGGGGGCACTAAACGTGAAATTCTAGGAAAAGGTTAGAGGACCACGAGGGAATATGGAAATGATAATTACTATAGTTGGTAAAACATTTTGTGTCTCAAAATATCACGTGAGAACATAAAGACGCTGCTATGACTATAACACCACAACTCCTTTACCACCCACCAAGAAAACAACACAATGAGAATCAGACCGGGTTTGCTTCTTCAGCGACTGTTAAGGAAATAAAAAATAGATATCCAAAGACTCATAAGTCATAAGAGGAGAAGAACTCAAACAACAACATAAGAGTTTGATCTCAACAATGTGGAAGATAGGCACTAATTGATGGTGTAAACCGCAAATAAGAGCAAATTTTCCAAACTGAGAAGGAGCTTGGCGGTGAATAGCAGAAGCACAAAACTGCCATCATGAATATGACTTGCTCATGCCACCGCCATTTTCATAAGAAGCTTCACACATGAACGAGGAATCGCACTTCAAATTGATGCTTAAATGAGGGAATTCATGTGCTTTATATTTCGGGCGATTAACAATCTAAAATGATAGGTTTGAAACGCCGCATGCTTGAAACCACGCTGGTGTGTCAACAAGATATTGATAAAGTTCAACGATTTTGAAAGAGATAACCATAATTTTGAAAAATCATCCGTTAAAATACACCAAAGTAATGGACCAACTGAGTAAATGGGAGAGGTCCATACACCTTTAATGAATAAGATCAAAGAAGAAAGAGCATGACAAACACCATATTAATGGTAAAACAATTTGTCGCCAACCAATAAGGCATACAATCAAAATTTTATTTGAAACCGAACCCAATAAACCTGTAGAAACTAGTTGTTTAACCCCAGAGACAGATGTAATGCACTAAGGCAAAGAATCCCATAAAGCAAGAGAAAGAAGTGCTCTATCCTCGAGACAACAGAAGTAGAGAGAAGGAGAGGATCGCAAATGGGTGAAAACATGAGTCAACAACCTCTCCGACCTTACGTGCATTCAACGATCCGTCCATCTGAGAACTATCAAACCACACTAGTGGGAGGAAAAGGTTGGCAGAAAATCAACTAGTGAGTCAGCTCAACAAAAGTGAATATTACATGGTTGGGGAACTGTAAACATTAAATGACAACAGTGTAGAGATAACACCAAGATGAGAGATGTGCATGGGAGAACCATCAAAGGTATGGTAGGGAGAGTAAAGTGAAGTGTGCGAAGGCACAATGACGTGAGAAGAAATCACATGATCGCGTGCGTGAATCAAGAAGCCAGTTACAGGAGAAGTACCTTGATATCAGAGAAAAGAGCAGTGCTTTGATGCACTGAAGATAAGATTGAAACTGATTAACCACATCTGATCCATGGAGAGAGAGAGTGATCTAGACTTGGAATGGGAGTCCAGGCCGATAATTCAGATCGGGTCAAAGTTTGTTCTAAAGAATTTATTTATACAGTGTAACAAGTTTCAACATAACACCTGCTTTGATAACTGTATAAGGTAGAAAATTTCACGCGATGTTATATCCGACATTATTCCCTTTGCCTTTAGAAACATAGGTAAGTGAACTCGGATGTGTGGAAAAATAGAAATGGAGTCATGGAACAACAATTATAGCGTGAACCAAGGTCAGATAGAAATGGGTTCAACTAAAGATAGTCCCCATTATCAACTAACTTATGAATAAATTTCAAAGAGATCGCTGAGCAAGGATTTCATGGAGTAATATGACTTAGCTTATTCAAATTCACCTTGCCCTATTAAAAATTTAAATAATGTCTCGCTCATCGATGAACATAAACCACCAAAGGTCAAAGATAATTGAGAGAACTATTCAGATGCAATTAATTGATCCCAAATAGATTTCACCAAGCAGTTGATAGGCGTTGGATCCGCCACCAGTTCCTCACAGAACCAGAAGTCATGCGGCTGTGGTCATACACCACCGGTCCCAACATACCAAAGCAATGGGTAAGTCCCAAACTTCGCAATACAATACACAAACCATCAACAATGGATGAATAGATGTGGTATTACGAAACCAAGTACGACTTAATGATTAGCACTCTTCAAACTCAATCCAAATGGCATAGGCAGATCGCTTTCTTTATCCATCGGTTCTGAATAGGACGTCATCAGAGACAGTAAAGCCACCGTGGCCTTGAGATAACTACCATGGCCGGCACCACTAGGCAAACACCTCCATTAAAAATAATACATCGACTGAGAATCTACCACCATACATATCGAAATCTAATTGAAAAATATATAGCAATGAATCGACACTAAAATAAGTTTCAACACCGGGTCAAATTTCACAACTGTCACCGGATGACGGTGGTTAACTACCGACGGTGCGTCGCTGGCACCCGCGCGAGTCATCTGGGTCGAATCGGGGGCTAACATGGTGTCGACGTAGTTCTGGCGGCGATGCTGAAGCGCACTGTGACTTCGCGGATCGTGATGGCGCTGCGGACGGTTTTTCCCGAGACCCGTCAGACACTTAATGATCGCTCGACAAGTTCCCACCTCCGGCGGCTCAGAATCTCAATTTATGTTTATGGCGAGGAAACAAGGATCAACTGTGGTTTTACGAAAAACAAGTCACTATGGAAAACGGTAAAGTCACTGAAAAGAGTTGTATAGTGGTCAATGCCTGTAATTAATAGAGCAGAAAACGCAGAACTCCGCTCGATACCAAGAAAGAGATCGCAGCCTTGTAGATAAAACTATAAATTAAGCACAAGGCAGAATCTTATATAGCTATACAACCCTAGAAAATACAAATTGCAATCCTAGGAAATAGAGAAAATAAATCTAACAATATAATAATCTAACTGATAGATATCCTAGAAACCATATTAATCTAGGAAATTATAAGATATAATTATTAATGTTAATGGCGGGAAATTAACAAATATGTATAAATGTATGTTTGATTCCTCGTTTCCAATATCGTTATCTATTTCTATTACTATATATATAAATAGCGAGTACAAAAAATTTTCTTTGAACTTTTGCCCTATTATGCCCAAATTTCTCTTATCCATTTATTTACAGATACACACAACAAACTGGCCAGAATCATCTTTATAAAGAATTGTCTTAGAAGAACACGCTAACAAGAGAGTTTCAAAGATAGTGGTAAGAAGTCATCTCGACTTTTAGCTTCGCGATCGTTCTTCCCAAGCCAAATAATAGGTTAGACTCAATTCTCGCTCAATCTTCTTTCGCTAGCAAAAGAATTTGTTCGCTGTGTGTTTTTTTTTTGTTGTATCTTTCTTATTATGAAAGCCGAAGCTTTGAATCTGAACATATATCAATTCAAGAATAAAAAAGATAAAAATATCGACATAAGTGCATGAAGGTTTTAATGTGGTTCCTACTATTAAAGTAATAATGATGAGAGAGAATCTTTCCATTTGAAAATGTTAAGCCGTATCATAAGTGGCACAAGTTAGTAAATTTTTATATTTTAATTTAAGCAAAATAGATAAATAGAATTTTATTTAATATTGTACCTTATATTTTTATCCCATAGATTTTTTTATAGAATTAATGCATTATAATTTTTTCATTAGGTAAAGGTATAAGTTTAATATAATGTATAATCATAAAAAAAACAGAAATTAATAATAGTAGTTTTAAGTTATTATAAAAGGACATGCATGATAAAGTTTATCAAGTAATATGTTATGAGAAATTCAAATATTTTTGTTCTAATAAAGATTTACATAATCAATAAAATTGAAATAAAGAATAAATAAATAGTATAACAAAATATGAAAAAGATAAGATAAACAAAAATAATAATAACATATGACCTTGGGAATATATTTAAGGTTATTTTTTTAATTAAAAGTAAAGTTTTGAATGTTTTTATAAAGTAAAATCAAAATTAAAGAAAGAATGTAAATAAATTACTAATAAAAGGTTAGCATAAATAGGATGGCGTGAAGCCACTTAAACTTTAAAGTGAAATGAAACAAAAACAAAAAGAAAGGAGGAGAGGGAAAGCCGCCTACTAGAGGAAGAAATGGGTCGTGGTTCTTCTACTAGTTATTTCCTTTGGCCATTAAACGATTCTGCTTCACGTGAAATCGGAGAAGATGTTCTATTGAAGTGGGAAGATTCAGATAGTGTCGATTTATTTTAAATGTTATTATTTTGCATATCTAAGGTAGGGTGGTTTAACCCTAACTTTTATTATTAGTTTTTATTTTAAATTATAATAAATCATAAATCTTTGTTTAAGTGGTAATATATGCTTTGTATTAATTTGTTGGATGACTTTTGAGTTGTTTGGATACTTATGGATTATTTATATGGTTGTTGGTGAATTGGTGTTTTGCATAATGACCAATCTCCTAAAAGCTTTCTGCTTGTAGGATTGAGTTTAATATGAATATCATGCTTCAATATTGGGTTTATTTACAATTTGAGAGAATATGCTGATTTTGATATTTTATTGTAATATCGGGATGAAGTAATATTGTTGAAATGTTTCTTTAGTGTTGGGAATTTATTTAATTGAGGAAATGATACACATGGGTTACTCTAGAATTTTGAGACATGAATATGAAAATTTTTTTTTTTTTTTTTTTTTTTTTTTTTTTGTTTACAAGTGGGTTGAGATGTTTAAAATAATTCCCTTTATTGTTGGGAACTCATTTATTTGATTTTGAATCATACTGTGGATCATTGAGATTTTTGATATATATATATATATATATATATAGAAAGATATATATATATAGTATGGTATAATATATATATATATTGGATAAATTAACAACCAAAATAAATAAATAAATTATGAGAATTGATGCATTGTAGTACTGTAGGAAAATCTGGAAGCATTAGAATTCTTATATTGAGTAGAGAGCAAATGTTAGTATTTTAAGAATTTTTAAATATATGAATATGAAAATGATAAGAATTTAAAGTGCACATTGTTTTGAATGTCTTAGTTATGGGAATGAAATTCGGAGAAGTCATGAACATAAAAGTTAAAATAAATAAATAAATAAATGGTGCCAAAGATCATCTAATTGCAAGGATTATTGAAAGTATCTAGACCTTGGTGGAATTTGATGAGAATGTATGATGATATTTTGGTATAAGCTGGGTGATACAAGAAATAAACTTTAGTACAAATATTTGGAGATGTGAAAAGAACAAAAATAAATAAAATGATTTAGTGTGTTGAAGGATTTGATAGTTTGTGAATAAATAATTTTATATAAGCATTAAACTATAGTATGTCTTTTATTTATATGATATTTGAAAGAAGAATTAAGGAAAACTGTGTGTAAATTGTTGGAGTTTATTTTAAAATGTTGTGATGCAATTTTGGTTATTATGAATGGAATGAATATTAGTAGACTAACATAGTGGAATGATGTGATTTAAGGTGAAAATGTATTGATGTAATAATTTACATAAAGAGGATTATTTATGAAATGTTATGATTAGTTGAGTTGTTCCGAAACGTGAGATGAGCTGATTTGAGTGGTTGTTGGAAAATAACACATGCATATAATATATTGGTATAAGAAAGAATGGAAGAATTGAGCCAAATTCAATATGGTTGTATATTCATATGTTTATTATATTATCCAAGATTGTGATTTAATGGAATATGAATATGAATAAATTAAGGGCAGTTCAATCACATTCATGATTATTTATAAAGAGATGATTGCTTTAAATTGATAGCCTCCGAGGAGGAAAAGATGAAAAGAAAAGGAATGAAACGAAATGCCCGTGTGAGGCGAATTAAAAGGGAGGAGAGATCCCTAGGGTGAAAGACCCAAAGTTACCCCTGAAGACTCCAAGTAGGAGGTATTAGAGTATGGAAGCACATCATTCGTGAAAGCCTCAAAATAACAATGCATTTTGCGATTCTGCATCATTCTCATTTACCATTACATTTCATTTGTGAATTCATGTATCATGTTGATGATTTGTTGACTTGTTTAAATTATGTGTAATGTGAATTATATATGATGCAAAGTGTGTAAATCAGGTGAATTTGTGAATGTTGCTTGATGATGTGTTGATGTACGTGTGTGTGTGTAAATTTTTGTGTTATTTTATTTAATTAGATTAACTTTGAACCTTGCCCACTTGTTTATAAGGACAAGAGATTGGTCTGGATTTCTATGTGGTATATAGTATGTTTTGCATTGTGTTAATCATTAAATATTGAACTTAGCTATACCACTTAACCCCCATCAGGTGTGAATCACCTGCATTTTGAGGCAATGTGGAAATGTCACACCCCTTTTATTATCTAAAATTTTAGATGCAAAGATAGTTTGGGGAAAAGCACAAAAAGAGTAAGGACTATACCAAGGTATTCTAGAAAGCTACAGAAGTTATAATAAGGATTGTCCCTTTTAATTTATTTATTTTATTTTTGACTTTGGTGACGGCAGAGCTGTATGTATTTTTAGAAATCTAAATTATGTGTCGTTATTTGTAAAATTCGATTTGAAATTTTAATATAAGATTCAGAGATATTTGTAATAATCAACTTGGTTCGTATGCTGATTAGTAGAGTTTGTACCTGTAAATGGTGAAGCAAAAAAAGTATACACAATTCAACCGTGAGCCGGATTAAGAAACCCCTTAAGGTCAAACCGTTGACTCGGGATCACAAGTCGGATTTTGATTGCTCGAATTCGAGGCATGACTGGGTTTCTGAAGTTTTGCTCATGATTTGGATGGAATTTTAGAGACAGCTTGATTAAATCCTTTGCACCGGTCTTAGCAGTGTCGGATTTTTTAGTTTTTTAATATCATATTTATCGATCTATTTGTTTTTCTTGTTACGATATTTTTAAACCGCTTGCATTCGCTGATGAAACCAGAAAGTATGAAGTAAAGTGAATTTGGAGTTTTAGTGGTTTGATATCTGTCTCCCATTGATTTGATTTAGACTTTGGGGTTTAAGAATGTAAGAATTTGAAATTAAAATTTATCATTAGTTTTTCAAAGTTAATGTTAAGCATCACTGGCACTATAAAGAACATAATGTACAAAGATATCAACCCAGTGAGGACGGGGAAAATCACGCAGCATATGAGAAAAACATCACTATAAATCTAAGAGAAATTATGTGCACAACGAATTGGGAATAAACCCTAATGTGTTGATATAACGAAAATACCCAAGCAAAAGGGTCCAAACCCCAAAACCACAACAGATCCCTATTTTTTCTCAACTTTTTCTTTTCACAAGTCGCACCACGGGCCTTCAAGTCAGACATAAGCCCAAAACCAAATTCGGGTCACAAAAAACAACAATCTCCACCTTGACATGAATTTCCATCATAAGCAGAAAACGCCAACGAACTCTATATCTCAAAACAAGATTAAAAACTGAATTTTTGTAAAACCGAAATAATATAAATGATGTACTATCGTCAATAAAGACAGATGGTAAGCCTAGGCTTCTCTAGATCTCGAATGACGACACGAACCACACCGTTGAGTTCTTCTCGCAAAACGCAGCGACATTGACTTCTCAAGGCTGAATTCAAAGAGTCGGAATTTCACGTATTTCAAGGTGAATGGCCAAATTATTGAGTGACAATTGGTATGAATGTGGTTACTGTGGCACAGAGAGGAGGACACTTGGCACCGGTGGAAGGCGTCATGCCACTCCCATGCATGAGCATGGTAGATGAGTTTGAGGAGGAGAACACATGGCCCAGGTAATGGCTATGTGTCAAAACCGGTTTGGGAGGGTGGTGTCCTACACCTAACCCAAACAGTTCGTGAATTATGAGGAAGAAAATCAGTCTGTAGAATAGAAAGAGTAAAGGAAAGAAAGAAAAAGAGCAGAAGCAAGAAAGAGTGAAGCAAAGAAAAGAAAGTGTTAGAAGAAAAGAAGTAAGAAAATGAGGAGGTTGGGCCTACACTCCAAGAGTAAAGGTTCTTATCCTACCTGGGATACTCTTTGTCGGCAAACAGTCCAATGCCAGGAGTTTAGCCCTAACATTAGGGCTGGTTAAAAACTGCTTTGGAACAAACTGTGTGAGTTTCTAAGTTCATTTGGTTCCAGAAAACTCAGCTTTGGAGTAGGTTGAACCTGCTAAAAATGTGTGTATGGTGCTGGATTTGTGTGTCGTGCTCTGTTTTTTGTTAGAAAACTAAAAAAAATCCACATTTGTATGTCTTATTCTGGTTGATTATGCAGAAGTTTGTTTTTTCTGAGCTGAAACCTGAAATTTAGTCATGATTTAAATTCTTGTCTGAATAACATGCAGTTTATGAGAATGATGTTGAAATATGCATGCTGTTTTCTGGTTAGAAAACTGGAAAAATCCGGTTTGTATGCCCTTATTCTTTGCCGATAACATGCAGCTAAGAAAATGGTAGAAACTTTTAGCTACTGTTTTTCTGAGCTGAAAACATGGAAAAAAATTCAGTTTGTATGATTTAAATTTTAGCTGAATAACATGCAGTTTTGTGAGAATGATATTGATACATGCATGCATGCATGAAAATAAGTAAATACCATGCAGTAGCATTGCATTTCACGTGCATGGGGAATATGAGGTTGTGTGAGTGCACAGCATGGCTTTAAACAGCGCTTTTTCTCGAAGGTTGTCCTACCATAATTATCGGAGTCTATCCACAAAATATCGGAGGGTTGTCCACGTATTATCGGTTTATCCAATGAAAAAATATATCTGAGGGTCAACATTTCAGATGGAGTCTGACCAATGAACCTCTACAACCAACATAAATCTTTTGGTTTAAACAGCTTTACACATGGCAAAATGCATGCAGGAGTCGATGAGGACTTGAGGCATGAGCCATGACAAAGACTCGTGAGTCTCAGACACTTACTTGAATGTGAAATTGTGAACATGGCATTGCATGTGCACTTAGGTGAGGAGTAACCCTCGTAGGGAGATTTTCTATTGCTGCTGCTCACCCCGCTGGGTCAGGGAAACCATTTATTTGGCATTTAGAGGTACCGAGTTTGATGAGGCTCGCCAACGACCTCGCTTGTGAAGAAAAAAGGTCAGAAATGCCTCGTTTTGTATATTGTGCAATTTTAGTAGAAGACCCATTTAATGTAATTTTATGAATTTAAGAGTTGTAATTAAACCAGATTTCATGATAAATATATATTTTGGCAAAAGCTCCGAAGTTTTTTTTTAATTTTTTTATTGATAAATAAGTATATTAAAACCAAAAAAAGGAACAAGGACCCCAAGGGGTATACAGGGCGTATACAAGAGGAACCAAAGCCAACCAAAAGAAAGAGCGAACGAAAAAGCAAAAAACAAAGCAGCCCTCAATGCCAGCGCTAGGGAATACTGAAAATATCTCTAACAAAAGGGTGTTCCACATCAAGCACCAAGCTAGCCCAAGAAGAGATAGAAAATAAAAAGCAGGATTTCAATCTGGACTTGGAAAAGGCTTCGTCTTCAAACACGACCCTATTCATCTCTTCAAATAGCCCAAACAAACAAAGAGGAACCCGCTCCATAATTGCATCCTTTTCCTCCGCATGGGGAGGCGCAACTAACCCCGCGACGTCTTTCACCAGAAAAGGGCAAACCCAATTCCCTCCGTATTAGCAGAAATGTATGCTCAGTATGCACCCAAACCTAGGGGCAAAGGAATAAGGTGTGTTCTTAAAAGATTCTTCATCCTTTCCACAAAAAGCACACCTGTTGGCAAGTTTTCCGAGTTTCCGAGGTCCTTTGTAGTAAAAGGACTAAATTATGTTCAATGTGGTGTGTTGGAAACGAAATGAAAAGGACAAAAAAATGCCAGGTAGGACCCTCAGAATCTGGACGTCACATCTTTTCACAACAAAGCCCCAGCGTGAAAACTCAACAACCAAGTCCCACCAATGCACAAACTTGGCTATAGGAAGTGATTTAGTCATCATATCTGCAGGATTGTCTTAGGTTCTGACTTTACTCACAACAATGTCACCACGAGCAATAATCTCATGCATCAAGTTTATTCTATTAGCATGTTAACAATATAAGAGTAGATACAAAGTGACTCATGATTGCATCGTTTGAAATAGAAAAAAAAAAAAAAAAAAAAAAAACAAACTATTGTGCCACTCTTAAAATCATGAGATCATGAATGAGTCAAATCTTCTTATACCATTGTTCAGGAGACTATTTCAACCATAAAGAAACCTCTATAGGTGCAAACAGTAGTCCTCCTTCTTACCTCAAACCATAAAACCCTAGCCGCATATATGTCCTCCTCAAGCTCCCACGTAAAATGCAGTCTTCACATCCAATTGCTCAAGCTCAAAATCGAAAGTTACAATACTAAAGCAAAGCTCAAATTGAGCTATGCTTCACCGCCTGGGAGAGAATATGATCAGGAAGCCACACCTCGGAATACGACCGTAACCTTTAGTAACTGGGCCCCGCTACTGCATCTTGCATTCTCAACTCTCAAAGTTTTTTTCTTCTTGAACACCCATTTGCACCAAATGGATTTCTTCCCTTTAGGTAGCCTCACCATGTCTCATGTCCCATTTTTATAAAGGGACTCCATCTTTCGCAGATAACAATTCACCACACCCAATCACTAACTTACTCCTCTTCATATGGATGTCTCTTCATTGGACTCCAATATCTCTACACTCAAGCATATGCAACCAAATCAACTTCATCATATTTTTGTGGTGGCTTAATAGTCTCCTCTCTATCTCCGAAATACAGAATATTGTTACACGTGAATCAGAGTTTCAGAAGACCACCGAATTAATCCGAATTAGTAACCAAACCAGTCTAAACTCCACTTTTATCAACTCTCGCACGATCCCAACACTAGAGTCTTTAGGAGCCAAGACCTAAATCATGCAGCGCGTCTCATAAAAAATCTCATCTCACTAACTGTCAATTCTTGGTTTCTGACACTTACGATTTATAACCTTTCACAATTCTAAATTGCACCAAGAAATAGATGCACTTATTGATCTAGTTTCTAACTTCCCATTATCAACATGGGCATATTATGCAAGACATCCAAAATTTCAGCTAAACTCCACTTTTGTCAACTCTCTCAGACGATCCTTAACACTAGAGTCTTGAGCCAAGACCGAATCATGTGAAGTTCCATCAAAAATCTCATCTCTACTAATTTACTAATTTCGTTTCGACACTACGATTTATAACCTTTTCACACTAAATTTATAATCAAGAAATATATACACTTCATTGACTAGCTCCAACTTCCCATTATCAACATGGGCATATGCAAGACATCCAAAAATTTCAACCAATAAGTAGCGTAACTACTAAACCATACTCTTGAGGAGTCTTCTTCACTATAGCAACTGGAGGGAGAACTATTGATCAAATAACATGCGTTGGACGAACTTCCGCCCAAAAAACTTCGCAACTGGGTTAGAGAGCATGCATCTAACCTTCTCCATCAAAGTCTATTCATATGCTATGCTACACCATTATGTTGTGGAGTATGACAAATTGTAAGATGCCTAGTCACTCCTCTTTTTTTCAGAAAGAGTGTTAAACTCATCGTAAAACAAAATCATTCATTAAAGTTTTACAAACTATTGAAAATGAATAGTTTCTGGACATCGAAGTTCCAATAATTCATATTTTGTGTTAATATTTCAACCAGGTGAAGAGCTGAAAGCAGAATTACTGGGAGAGACTTCAACTTCTACCTCTGAAAGGACTGAACCGATGGCGTCCCTGTTCCTCTGAATCTTAGAGGACCTTTCAGGATTCTTTTCACACTCTTCCATGCGGTTGAAACAGCTGGCAAGGTACTCTGCCTTGTTGGGCAGCTACCTGGAAAACAGAGAAGATGTGAGAAAGTGGCTATTGAGAAGTAAATACTATTAAATTTACCTGCTGTAGATGAAGATTTTCATCTGAACCCACTGAAAGAGTTTGACTTGAAAAATGCAACACATCCACCATCCCTGTTTTTCGCCTTGAGAACTCTTCTGCAGTAAGTGAGCAATGTCTCTCACATCTGGGCTCCCCATTTAATTACATTAAATAGACAAGGTAAAACTAGTTTATAAAAAATTAAAGGGGAATAATGAGTTTTGGACATAGCTGTAGTTTTTTTTTAAATTGCTAAATAGTTTGAAAATACAAATATCCAATTTCATACATGAATTCATAGTAATTGCGATATTAGTGTTCACTTGATTAGTATTATTTTAATTTTTAAATTATTTTAATAAATTTAAAAAAAAAAACTAAAGTTACATCCAAAGCAAGAATTAAATTGAGGTATGCGGTCATGACTTCCACACGGAGGAGCAGGCAGATCCATCATTTGGCCTTCACTGACTTTTAAAATTTTAATGTAATTATAAGTAAAAAATATTTAAATTTTTTTTTTATTATACTACCCACTGGAATAAAAAATTGGAAACTTGCCCCTGCCCCTATTTTTCTGGCTCCGGTCACACCGGCATTCAAGCTTTACATAAGGCTAAGGGAAATTGAGTACTGTACTCATCTATACCCAAAAACCTTTATTTTCTTCCAATTTCTGTTGAGCTATGGCCTCCAGTATCAAAGCAGAATCTACATGATACCCTCTTCATCTTCTTCTTTCTTCCACTTTTGATTCTCATTCTGATGGAGTGGGATGTGTTTTAGAGTTTTCGAGGCAAAGATACTGCAGAAGCTTCACGGATCATCTCTATTGGGCTTTTGAATCGTGAGCAACATTTGCAAAACCTTTAGAGACAATGAAGGCCTTCAAAGGGGAAGATCACCCAGAGCTCTTACAAGCTATTGAAGAATCAAGGATTGCTGTTGTGGTTTCTGAAACACATGCCATTCCAAATGCCAGCAAATGGTGTCGGAAGAGCCTGGTCAAGATCATCAACTGCAAAGAGGAAAGGGAGCAAAAGGTTATCCCAATTTTCTATCATGTGGATCCGTCTGAAGTGCGAAACCAAAGGGAGATGAAAACAGCATTTTCCGCCACGAAAAATGCAGAGAGAGAAAAGCGTGGAAAGATAAGAAGATGGAAGACTGCCATGAGCAAACCTGGCTGGATACATAGAAGGCCGACAGGTACTGTAACTTCTTTTCACCTTCTCATTCAAAAGATTTTGTAGCCTTTCCTTGCAACAATGTTTTCAAAACGTTTTTTAACTTAAGTCTAATGCTAGGTGTTGCTGAGGAATATCAAATGTATGAAAGTTTCACATTGTGCTTTATCTTTTTAGAAATATATGGAGACACTTAATAAGATTGAAACTTAAGTAATAGTAGATTGATCAAATTTAATTTATATACAAATAGGAACAGATCAAAGGATCTTTCTCCAAATAAATGGTGAGACAAAGTCATGCAAGTATAGAAGATTAATGTAACTGACCATCTAACATGAAAATTATTAGGTCCAAAATAGATTGAATGGCATAAGAAGTTATTGAACATAAACTCTATTTAAAAATAGGTGATAATAATATTATAGACATGTCAAGTTTATTTTTGAAGTTTCTAAGAGATTGAGCGCCCAAGCTAATACTGATACACCAAGTTTTCTTTCAATCCTGCTAATACAAATTAATCATATTTTTCATTTTCTTCTGTCAATTCTTTCATATGTACGCACTTCTAAAAAATAATGAAATTATACTTTTATGTAGTTCAATAAGTGTGGTTTGTTTCCTTTTAATTTAATTAAGTTCTTATTAATTAAAGATAAGTTATAGTTGAAAATTTAGGCATCGGCTAAAATTTTCTCCATATTATAGTTCTTATTACTCTAACAAGTTATAGTTGAAAAATTAGCATCATTAATTTTCTTCATATGATCTATCGTTTTTGCAACTAATGCATGCAAAATGCATGTTCTCGTTATGTTTTGCAATCGCGCCTATGAATCAGATTATTCAAGATATGATATTAAGGAAAATCAGGAACCGCCACCTATGCTCTTAGAAGATGTTGATGAGGAAATTGTTGAATGACTCGCTAGAAAAACCTAGCACGAGGCTAGAGATCTGAACAATGGTGTTCGTATGGTCAGTCAGGGTCAAGTGGAATTGGCAAGACTACCATCATCACGCCTTTATAACAAAATTTCCAATCACCCTGCTACTAGTTTCTCATTAAATGAGAAGAATCAATTCAAAGATTCGTCTACTTAAGTTTAATAACAACTTCTTGATGATACTTTAGGTAAAAGGACACCACTTTGCAAACAGCGGCTAAAGAAATAAAGGACAAGCTTTCCTCCCAAAGTTCTTGTTTTTAAGTTTAATATATTACGATCTGCATCGTTAGATAATTTAGTTGAAAGCATTCTTTGGTTTGGTCATGGAAGTTGAATCATCATAACAAGAAGAAAAAGATTTGCTAAAGGCAATACGAAGTGGATTATATTTATGAGGCTGGACAAATTAAATGAAGTCAAAGCTCTTCATTTTTCGTTCTATGCCTTGCATAATGTCTTCCCGAAAGGTTACGGAGATCTCTTATCCAAGAGAAAACAGATAGCGATCGCCTTCCATTACAAGCAAAGTTTTGGGTTCTCTTTATTCAAAGGGGAGTAAAAGATTAAAAGGAATTGAAGAAACCGGCAAGAAGTGCCTAACATGGAAATTACGTAATGTGCTTCAAAATAAGTTATAGATGACTGGATCATACAATAAAGATGATATTTTAGACTTTGCATGTTTCTTCAAAGGAGCTCAAGGGAAATAGTAACACAAGTTTTGATGGTTCTCGATTCAGCGTAGTGCGAATAAATGCTCGTGGATAGGTGTCTCAGCAACCATTTCAACAAACAAAAGATAGAGATGCATGATCTGCTAGCCCAAATGGATAAAGAAATCTGTTTATAAAGAATGTCCCATTTGAACGGAGAGAAGTATTTCATGGAAACATGAGGATGTTTGTCTGAAAGATCAATTAATAAATACGGTAAGATGCATAGATAGCAGTTTAACAATATCTTTTTTATTTGAGTAGTTATTTATCTATATCATCTTATTAATGTTTTATTTATAATATTGTGGTTAGCTTTATTTTTGCACTCCCTTTCTTATATATATGGGGATCAGAAAAATTGAAGGGATGCTTCTAATGATCAGTGCACATCAGAACATGAGATAAAGTTTACCTTTGAAGCTTTCAAAAGAATGACTAGATTTGGGAGTGTTTATCACAATAACAATCAAGTGCAACTTTTTGAAGATTTTACATTTCCTTCTCATGACTCTGATGATATCTCTATTGGGCCGATATTATTCTTAGCATCTCTACCATCAAATTTTCATGCAAACAGTCTTGTATTTATTTGAAAGATAACAACATAAACGACTTTCGAAAGGAAATTATACATTTATTTATTTATTTATGCTCTATTTTCTAATATTTTTTAAGTCTTTAAAAAATTATTCTATTAAAAGGAATATTTTGTTGCAAAGAGTTCGAAATATTAACACGGATGAATTTATGTCTCATAATAGTCATTGAAATACTGTAATTCTCAACCAATATGCCAAATTTGGTAATCATTTTTAGGTTGTACAAGTTAATGATAGAATAAGGAAAATATATCTTTTATATTTAGTTGTTTTATGAAAAATTAAAATAAAATAAAAATAAAAATAAAAATTAGTTAGTTAGAAGATTACACCAGAAGACCCAAGAAATTCCACCGAAAAATGGCAAAATCGTAATTTCAATTACAATATTGTAATTTCGCTAAAATTCAAAATTTATTTTCGATCTCTGATGACGAAACGGATTTCACCAAGAATCGCTCGACGAAATCTAGCTAGTACGCCGATTTCGTCACCCAGATAGTTTAACTTACACGCTGACATCATGTTCGGTGTCTTAACGATTTTCGATGCAACGAAAGTCACATATAACATGTACCCATGTGTCATAAGTGGCATGAGTAGAGAAATGATGAAAATGGATGGTCAGATAAGTGCCGAGTGTCAAAACTGGAAAGTTAAGGGACATAGATGTCATTTTAAAATTCAAATGATAATAAGATCAAATCCAATAGTGTCATCCTCTTGTTTTAAAATACAAAGAGCAAAAACGTGGGGGAGGGCAGTAGCTGCTACAGAAACGGAAAAAATGGAGGTTTTAGAGAGAGAAGGACCTCCTTCTCTCTAGAATCGTGGGAGATCCGACCGTCTCAATGCCGGGACAAAGAAGGGTTTCTGCCACGCAGGAGGTCACAAGGTGGGTACCGGATTTAAGGAGTTTCATCATACTCCGAGAGGTACGGGTTTCTCCCTACTTGGGTTTTATTCTTTATTTAAGTATATTTACGATGTTTGAGTTGATTTGCGCCGGAGGGGAGTCAAGCCGACGTCCCAAAACTGGGGACTAATTGTGAGGAATTTTTGAGCCCTCTATGCACCGTGTGGGAGTTAGCTGTTTAATCCTTAGTGATGTTCTATGCTATAAATGATGCTTTGATGTGTATGAGGCCGGAAATGGCCGTGAAACCCGGGTTCACTAAGTGAACCGATGATTGGTGATTTTCCAAGAATAGTAACCGAGGGTTTCACTATTCTCGAGAATAGTGTCTAAGCAAAATAAATTTTGTGAATTATCAGGTTTGGTCGAGTAATTCTGGGGCAGAATTGCTCGTGTGTTTGATCATTAGCCCAGTTTGAGCTAATTCTTTGATGTGATGAAATGAGAAATTACATAACATGATTGTGTGATTTTAATTCTTTATGTTACTATATGCATGTTTATTTGCATGTGTTATAGACTGTAATGGAATTGGCATCATGTTTTCCATATGCACTGGGACACCCTAGGACAGTAGGAGTGAGTGCATGAGATGAGTCTGGAGAAAATGGTTTCGGAGGGTTGTCTAAAACTAAAATGACTGAGGGTAGTCCATACTAAATATCAATCGTCGAGACGGCCCAATTACAATATACATCGAGGGTAGTCCATAACACATCAATCGTCGAAGACTCACCCAACTGATATACATTGCTACTGGATGGTTGTCCACAAACAACATAATAATTCCTCATACGAGGCTTAGGTGAGTGTGGAGCTCTATGAGGACCCTGCATGAGATGATTAGTTAGACATTCAAGTAGGATCATGCATTTGCTTGAATGTTTATTTTGGAACATTGCATATGCATCTTTAGTGGTGGAGAGAGCCTAATAGGTGATCCACTACCGAGCATTAGCTCACCCTCGTCGAGGGATACCATTTACAGCATGGGGAATATATAGGAGACTAGCTTGTCCTAGAGACTTAGTTTTAGAAGAGAGCCTGAATGTGGTTTCATGTCTTACATAATAGAATTGGTTTAATTTTAATATATGTCAGAGCAAGAGTAAAACAATGAACTCGAAACTATCGATAAGTAGCTGATATATATATATTGGATGAGTAGTGTTGTATTGGGGCCCAAGCTGCCGTTTGTACTCATGATATTGATGTTTGGGACAAGAGACATGTGATTTTGTATTCGGGGTAGGAGCTCCGTGCCAAAGGAGATCACTGAGCAGGAAAATACCTGGTTACCCGACATTCACGAGTGCATTCCGGTTGACAGTAGTCAACTGACCTCGGTTTTAAGCCCGTCACTATATCGAGCTTAGGTATACGATCACCTGTGGAGCCTCTGCTCAGTATCCATCACCTGTAATTGATGTGCAGTATAGTTATATGAAACCTAGAGATCGAGGATTCAGCTTAGGCCATAGTCGAGTAAGAACATCACCACTTAGTGGGTTTGATGTCTTCGGGTTTAGGTATGAGATTACCTAGGAAATCACGATATAAAAACTAAAAATACACCATGGCTGTTTGGTGTGTTTGTGATTTGATGAATTTGTTTTGTGAATGATGATTATAACATGAATTGTTATATGTCAGATGATGTTAAGTGCTTAGGTAAGTAGCACTTATTATGTTAAGTTTGAAACTTAAGAGTTTACAAGGTGTAAATCGAGATGAAACAAATTGTAATCAATTATTTGGTTATTGATAATGAAATCAAATTTTAATTAAATTTGAGGTCGAACATCAGATTTAAAGTAGAAACGCGCCTAGTAGAAACCTCGAGAAAACTTAAAATTTCGATGTGCTGCCCAAATTTTCCGACAAGAACATAGTGGATTTTATGGAAAATTGGAATATTATACCAGTTTTTGCATAAGAGAATGGATTAAAATTGAACCCTTAAAATGTTTTGAAGTGTAGGAATTGCAGTGTTCAAGCCACTACATGTATGGAGTAGCAAGGAGGCTACTGGAGAAGGAAAATAGCCTTATGCCTGTTGTAAAACTCGAAGAAAGCTGTAGAAGAAAATAAATCTTATAAATTTGTATTTGAGTGTTCAAGAAAATGAAAAATAAATAAATAATAATAGGTATATAGAGCAAGCTCAAAGAGCCGGGAAGAAAAAAAAAAATATATATATATATGTATATAATGAAAATGGAAAAAAAAATTCTTTGCGTAATCTCGAAATGGCCACGCCCATTTGGAGCACAGTTGGGCGTGGCGAACACGCCAGGCCGCTGAAGATGTTGGGCGCTGGGCGGGCGCGCGATGCGATTACGCAGCCGCGGCACAGGCGCGACGCCGGGCGCTACGTAATGATACCGGGCGCGCTGCCCGGGCGCGTTATCGGGTTGGTCGTGTACTTGGTGCACTCACCGCGACCGCGGCTTACCCGCATCGCTCTCGAAGTCAATTTTTGGACATTGTTCAGAACCCGCCTGGCGAACAATCGCTCATCACAAAATTTTCAAAATAAAAATTTTCAAAATGAAATTTTGAAAATAAAATTTTGGCGAAAACATTTAGCGTAAAAATGATTGCCTCGTGACACAAGAATGTATGGATGAATGTGTACACCATTTATGTGTATGATTAGTGTCTCGAGACCGTGTTTATGCCTTAGAGATACTCAGATTAGATTTGTTCCGCCATGTTAATTGTGTAAATGGTTAGTAGAGGACGAGGACGTAGAGGACGCCCACTGGTACCGGGTCGTGCACCACCAATGTTCGATCAAGAAGTGAACTGGTGGCCTAGTATTGGCGCAGCTGCTATCGCACAAAGGTATGCAGTGGTAGACAGGAAGATCCTAGCAACCCCCAGAGGTTTAGAGCGCATCATCCTCCGACATTCACAGGGGGAGGAGATCCGATGGTGGCGCACTACGGGTCGGCCGTGACGTGGCCAGCGGTGCTACGATTTACCGACGCGACCCGCATTTGGGGACTAGTCGCTACGCCCAACTGGGGGAGGGTGAGGCCCAAGTATGGTGAGAATGGTAAAGGATCTCTAGAGGACTTTAGATATCAGGACCTCATGAGCCTTTTGTGCATGATTTCTCCCATAGATTAAAGCGAGAATAAGGATGATATGTCGTAGGTTATGAAGTTGATCTTTGTGATCTCACCAGCGACCCGAGGATCAGCGACATGTCGAAGTTCGATGTCATCCTCGGATGGATCGCTGACGTACTACAGGTCGCTATCGATTGTGAGCGAGGGTTATCGCCACACGTGATCTGCACTCAGGTGGTATTTCAGGGGACAAGCATGACATTTTTTCCCATACGCATAATGAGTCCAAAGCCAGGATAGTTACGGGTCAAGCAGCCAGCCCACCTGGGGAGAATGGCGAGACCCGCACTTTGGGGATCTACCTCGAGTAATTTGCGAGTATATGGATGTTTTTCCGGATAGAGCAATCACTGGATACTCCACAGAGAGGTCGATTCTGTGATTCGTTGCCACCCGGTATTTCACTCCATCTCTACGATCCGCGATAGGATGGCAATCTCGGGGCTTGAGTTGCAGGAACTCGTAGTCCAAAGGCTGTGAGCTATTGGACAGGTTCATCAAACCCAGCACTTCACCATGGGATGCCTCGTTCTATTTATGGCAAGAAGTGCACTTCATCGCGGTGCATTGACTATAAGTAGTTGAACAGAAGGCGATCAAGAATCGTACCCATTACCAAGGATTGACATCGTTTGATCAGTTGAGGAGCACGAAATTACTCCCAAGATAGACCTTCATCGTTACCATCACCGAGGGTTGGGTTACATATCCTCAAGATGTGTTGTTTAAAGACGCTTTACGCACTTTGAGTTTACTGCGGATGCCCTTTGATCGACGACGCGCCAAGAAGATTCACTTCGATCCGCGATAGGGTATTCCAACCTTATTCAGATCAGCTGTCGGAGTCTTCGTGGATGACATCTGATCTACTCCCACGTAGTGGGAGCATGAGTATCACTCTGAGGATGGTTTACAAAGCATCGAGACCATCCACAGATTACAAGTTCGCAAGTGGCGAGTTTTAGCTATCGAGGGAGATTTTCAATGCTGGTGACAACACCGTGATGTGTCAATCGAATTTGTGAGAAGGTTGAGGCTCTGATGAGTCGGGAGAGACCAATGTCAATCTTCGAGATAATGAAGCCTCTAGATTGGCCGGGTATTTCAAGAGATTCGAGAATGGGCCAAGTTATCCACCTATGCAGATCGAGGATTTCGCCACGACGGACTCTATATTGACTACCGCCGACCATGTAGAGAGATCAAGGATGCTAGGAACACCGGACAATGTGTTGCAGTAAAGAGGAGGATCATCTTCTAGTTCGTGAGCGCGTAAGACTTCGCCGCCACGTTTCGTGACTGCGCCGTGGATCGGGCAGCGTGAGATGACGCTTCAGAGTAAGATCCAGGCTGACAAAGATGGGGCCCTGGGGCTAGTCAGAACAGGATAGAGTGCCCATTCCTCCACACCCTAGTGTACCAGAGAACTGGCCAGCTTTGGTTATATAAGCACTCCCAAAGAAAGCACACATAAAGCCGTAGGCCGCAGTGTGGGTCGAGGTCAAGACGCATCAAAGAGTTGGCAACGGAAGCTGGTGGACCTTTGAGTGGCGGTAATTTTATTAGTTGTTGATGTCAAAAGCTGGATATGGATGAATTGACAACCATCGGGTTGTCAATAATTGGGACCTAGCCGCTGTCATACCGACACGACCTTGATACGGGCTTAGAGTGTTAGGCCTGTGAGAAGCCAAGTATAGATGTTCTTCCTAGGACGTAGGTGAGAGTTGATCCGAGCAGGGCCGGGATGCAGACAGACTCAGACTCGCTCTTGGTGGACCCCAGGATTTGGTGTCACAGCATGGCATTATTGCGCTCGTGTGCACGAAACACGTGCTGGGCTAGCCTGCAAGTGCGCGTGGATGGTCATTCACCACTCTTGGTGAGTGTGGGTTGAGTTTGTCTTTAGGACTACGCCCAATGGCGATCATAGTTCGATTCGCAGCTGCAAGAGCCTCTGGCGTGTGTCAAGAGTTATGTTAATCGAGATGAAAAACACACGGTCGTTATCATGTGACTTAGAGTCGGGCGCGATGAGCCCGAGTGACTCGAGATTCGATACCCCTTCGCAATCGCGATTGCGTTGCCGGTCAAGAAGGGCTCGACATATGGATGTGTCATACATGACATGGACTAGGTTGATGGTCCATCGGATTGTCATGATTATGACCTCGGGAAGAGCGCCATACACACAAAGTAAGGGTTGTGTGTGGTTACAGGTTAGTAATATATACATGTTAGAGATGCCGCAAAGATGTACCCAGTCCAAGGGTAGTATAATTACCTTAGTGGAATTCCGCCTACAACAACAAGCATCGTGCGAGCATACGTATGGCACCATATGAGGCATTATACGGGAGGCCATGTGTGTCACCGTTATGTTGACCGATAGAGATAGATCCATCACGAAGTCCCACTTATTAGGGACACCTTAGAAAAGGTGAGCTTGATACGACAGCGTTTTCTCACGGCTCGAGCCGATGTGAAGAGCTATGGACGCACGAACACACCCTGTGAGTTCGAAAATTGTGGAACTTCGCGTTCTTTGAAAGATGCCTTAAGAGAGGAGTGGTCGCCCTGGTAAGTAGGGAAGTTATCGCTGTTGTTTATCGGACCTTCGAGATACACTAAAAGGATAGGCAAGAGCAAGGCATCAAGCTGGCTTTATCGCCCAAAGATGTCGCGTCCACGAGGTATTTCTACGCCTCCATGTCTAAGTATACTCCGCATCCAAATTATGTGGTGGATTGGGATGTGTTAAGGTTGACACTTATGGGACCTTTGAGGAGGACCGTTGTGCATTTTGGATGTCATGATCGTGTTTTTGCGAATGCAAGACCGTGAGGGCTAGGTGAGAGTGCTAAGGCGGCATCTATGGAGTGGAGGAGTCAACGGGAACGCGAGACATGCTACGCGGGCCACCAATCCCTCTTGTTTAGGGATGAAGGTAATGGTTTAGTCGCTTAAGATTTAAATGATTGTTTACATGCATGTGAGTGCACGTCGAATATACATGTGATGATGTGATCGTTCAAATTCTAGGACAAATCTTTTAAGGAGGGGAGAATAGACCCAAGAAATTCCACTTTGTGGCAAATCGTAATTTTGGTTAAAAAATTGTAATGGTTAAAATTCGAACTTTATTCTCCTGATCTCACATCTAAACCGATTTAACCGCTGAATCGCCTTCGCGAAATTTAGCTAGCACGCCGACTCTCATTTAATTCCGAGACAATGGAATTTACATCGCTTCGAGTATCGCGGTTCGTGTCGTATTAACGATTTTCGGCGTGACGAAAGTCACATATAACATGTACTCATGTGTCATAAGTGGCATGAGTAGAGAAATGAAGGAAAATGGATGGCCGAGATAGCCGAGTGTCAAATCGGGTTAAGGACACAGATGTCATTTTTAAAATTCTAAATGATAATAAGACGAAATCCAAATAGTGTCATCCTCTTGTTTTGAAATACAAAGAGCAAAAACGTGGGAGGGCAGTAGCTGCAGAAACAGAAAAATGGAGGTTTTAGAGAGAGAAGACTCTTCTAGAATTTGGGAGATCCGACCGTCTAGTCGTCGGACAAGAAGGGTAGTCGCTTCACGCGATGAGGGCTTCAGGTACCGATTTAAGGAGCCACATACTTCGAGAGGTACGGTTTCTCCTTTACTGGTTTTATTCTTTATTTAAGTAAAAGGCCATGTTTGGAGTTGATCGAGGTCGGAGTGGCCGTTTGATCGGTCCAAAACCTTGGGACCGAATTGTGAGAATTTTTTTGAGCCCTCTCTATGCAGTCCGTGGGAGTTAGGGGCTGTTTGGGCATCCTTAGTGATGTTCTATGCTATAAATGATGCTTTGATGTGTATGAGGCCGGAAATGGCTAGAAACCCGGCTCACAAGTGAACCGAAGGATTGCAGATTTTCCAAGAATAAAATTCAGGCTTACCTATTCTTAGATAGTGTTCACAAAAATAAATTTTGTGAATTAATGTGGTTTGGTCATAATTCAAGTAGAATTGCTCGTGTTTGATCATTAGCCCACGTGGAGCTAATTTTGATGTGATGAAATGAGAAATTACATAACATGATTGTGTGATTTAATTTTTATGTGAATATATGCATGTTTATATTTGCATGTGTTATAGACTATAATGGAATCGGGCATCATGCATTCCATATGCACCGATCACCCAGGACGGTAGGAGTGAGTGCAATAAGGAGATTGAGTCTAGAGAAATGGTTTCGGCAGTTGTCTAAAAACTAAAAATGATCGGAGGGTAGTCCATACTAAAATATCAATCGCCTGAGACGCCCAATTGATATGTTATCGAGGGTGTCCATAATAATATCAATCGTCACAGGCACCCAATGATATATTTACATCGGAGGGCAGGTCCACAAACAAACATAATAATTTCATACTGAGGCTTAGCAGTGTGAGAGTTGTGAGACTCGCAATGGATGATTAGTTAGACATTCAAGTAGGACGCATTTGCTTTGAATGTGTGTTTATTTCTGGAAACATTGCATATGCACTTAGGTGAAGAGTAGCCCACTTAGTAAGTGGATTCCAATTACCGAGCACACCTCACCCCGCCGAGAGCTATTATTTTACAGGTACAGGAGCGTAAGTGAAGACGGCTCTGCCTTAGAGACCGAGTTTTAGAAGAGAGCTCTGAATGTGTTTGATGGTTCTACATGTATTAGAATTGTTTTAATTTTTTAATATATGTCAGAGTAAGAGTAAAAACAATTGAACTCGAAACTATTTGATATAATATTATATATATATATATATATATATATATATATATATATATATATATATATATATATATATATTGATGAGTAGTGTTGTATTGGGCCCATAACCGTTGTACTCATGATATTGATGTTCATGTGTTATATACGATTTTGTATTCGGGGTAGAGCCCCGCATTAAAGGAGACTTTTTAGATTTTCGTGAAAAATCGCCGGGTTGATCTTGTTTATTCACGAGTATTCTCCTCATGCAAGTGTTGACGGGTAGTCAACGAACCCCCGGGTTTTGGGGCGTCACATACACTTTTTTTATTTATTTAATTTTTATATTGCATTGTTATGATAGATAAGATGAGTTCAAGTGTAAAATAAACGATTTATCAACTTTAACTTATTTTTAAACATATGCTTTCACTTTTTCTTTATATTTTCTTCTTATTTTTTTTTTCTTCACCACGAACCAAATATGGGATCGAAGGTTTTTCTACATATGTTTTGAAGACTAACCTTTAGGGATTAATTGTCTTTCTTTATTCCCTTTTAGATATGGTCAGTTGGGGACACGTGTATGGTGAAGATTTTTCCCCTTTTCAGCCTTGGTTATTCTTGTTCTCATGCTTTGATTTTTTGCAATTACAATGGAATTTCCTTCTTTCTCTCTTTGCTCCTACTATGTTTCATCTCTTTTGATTTTTAATACCATGTGGGCGGTTATGAACTAACCTGTCTCCTCAATTTTATGAGATGTGTGAACCTTGAGACTCTTCCTAGGGATTATTCATAAGTTGAAACGCCTTACACCTTAATTGTAATGGTCGGTTTCAAACGACCAGTTTTCCGTAAATCACGCTAATATTGGAAAACTAGAGTTTTGGTTTAGATGGAACAGCTATAAAGAGCTACCATCATCGATTGAACTTTTTCAAGACTCGCTATTTGTATTTGGACAATCAGAAACCTTGAGAGTCTCCCAAGATTTAGATTAGCCTGTAAACTTAATGCTGATGTCTGCTCAAAATCAGGAAATTGTCAGAGAGACTTGGAGATAATGCTGTGTTCAATCTTTCTTTGAGATCGGGTCAGTCACGATTGCCTTCTTTGTCCGGTTTATCTCACTTATGGATACTATGTTTAGATGAATGAAATCTAACACCAAGAGTATTGGAAGAGATAACCGCTTGAACGCATCTGAAAATTACATGAGAAACTAATCTAAAATGAAGGAGTCTTGAATAAATTTTCCATCTATGCCTAAAAGTATTAGATCTAAGAGGAGTTCTACATGTGAGGAAGAAGGAGGAATATTCCTCGCGACATGCCGTGTATGAGTCAATTGTTCAACCTAAGAGCCCTAGGCTTGAATCACTATAAGAAGCTTTCTTCACAAATTCCGTGAGCTTCCTTCAAGTCTACGACGGTGGATGCGCACAGCTCTATCGGTCTCATCGCCAATGATGCATTTTCGTGAATTGCCTCAAATGCCAAATCAAGTATGTTTTAATTTTCAGGTCAACTGCTTTTTTTTTTTTTTTTAATGTTCTGCCTATTAATCCCTAACCTATACCAATTCAAATAATGAAACATAAGCTTAAAAATAGAATAAGAGAAGTGCAAAAATACAAAATACGATAACCAAACTTACCTAAAATCGCATATCCATGTGTGCTGGTAGGCCAATATTATTTGGGTAAGCCCTTTCATCAACTAGCACAAGAGGCTTCGATAAAAACAGTACATCAAGATGATGGCGACGCTAGTCATTGGTCCATTTGTTGAAAATCCCAAGTCGCTTTTTTCTCCTTATTAATCCCAAGCTTAGATTTATAAAGAAAATCCCTTTAAGTCATTATATCCCAGAATGGAAGCAAAAGACAAATTTTAACAAAAAGAAGAATCTAAATTGTTGTATTAGAAAATATTACATTTGGTTTATAAGATATTCTTAAATAACCTATCGAAAAAGAACAAACTAAAGCTGTAAGAAGCATTAAAAATAACTCACGCCATCTAATAGAGTTTATCTAATTCTCAGTATCGTGATGATAGGTGTTTTAGAGAGTGGAGGTCAAAGTTCTTTGTTTCCCTGGATGTGGAAGAAGATAATCAAATGAAAATTTCAAAATTATAACCCTAAGCAAGTATTTAACATTTCCTAACTAAACCTAGTAACTTGAGTCCATTAAAGACTTGAGTTACTTAATCTAGCCCTAAAGGATTTTAATTAATTTAATTAACCAACATGATTGTCTAATTAATCACCAGCTTAATCTACAGGTGTCATTCTCATTTTTTAGCAACATTATAAAATTATCAAAATAGGCTTATCCACGTAAGTGAAGCAAAAGCCAATCTAACCTCATAACTCATGTAATCAATGCATATGAGCTCAAGTAAGGACCAGTTTGAAGCACCTTGACCTATGGCAATAATAACTTCCTGCTAACCTATTTAAAGTCCATTTAACATCTCACTATAAGGAATTAACTACACTTTAATACTCCTATGTAAATAATAACAAGACCAAGTTGTTGCCCTATTTATCACCGCATAAAAACTCACATAATTACGGCACAAACCCCTAGGATTTCTTACCTTGTGCGCTTTTTGCAGATTTGGAATATAAGAGAAGTTTAGATAAAGTATTCTCACTCCATTCTTGGTACAATGACCATGACCAAAGTGGGTCGTTTAGGAAGAAGGGATTCTGGATCGATAAGGAATCGTGAAGAGGGATCTCTCATATAACATAGAGCCGCCAAAAGTTTGGTATGAAAATGATGACTTTTAGGAGTTAAGAGGCCTCAGGCTTATGTTCCACTAATTGATAGATGTGAGGGCATACTCGAAAGCGATTCTGCACATGAATTTGAGAATGAATTTGGTGAGGAGGCCTCTGGAATGAATATATGATTTTGTTGGATTTGAATCTTGGTCTCCTATCATTGATTTAGCATGTGTATTGGCCTGTGATGCATATGTGAATTCCTCCCAAGTTAGTGCAAGATTCCGCTTTGGTACTAATTGTAAATCCTACCATTATGGAGATGCCTAACAAATGTGGGTAACATTGTATTTATCCCAGTTGCTCTTATGAAGATTTATTGCTCTAATCAATTCATGTCTCTTCAAGCTAGGTTTTTGAGCGGTTACAAAAACTATAAGGTGCTCAAGTGTGGGTTCCAACCGATATATGCAAACGATTCGACGGTACTGAAGAGGGATGTTAGCTGCTTTGATTGTCTGAGGAATGTGGAAAACCGGAAGCTTTGTTTAAAGGGTCAGCCAATCAACCATCTATGTATACCCACTGCTGCTGCTAATGCTGTCGATACCTTATGTTTACGAGACTGCAAAAACCTTGAGAGTCTTCCGACAAGCAGTTGGGATCAGTTGAAATCCATTAAATCACTCTTTGCCTCTAACTGTTCACAACTACGGTGCTTTCCATAAAGTCTTAACAAATGTGGAAAACTTAAGGGAGCTTCAATTGAACAGAACGGCTATAAAAGAGCTGCCATCATCAATTGAACATTTACATAGGCTTGAAATTTTAATTCAAAGGTTGCCAAGAACTCATGACTCTTCCTGGAAAGCTTGTACTTTATGCTTTCTTCAATATCTCGATGCCAGTTCGTTCAAAACTCCATAAATTGCCACAAACCTGGGTAGGCTCAAAAGCTTGAAGTCTTATGTTCATGGCTTAAATTCAATGTGTTGTCGATTGCTTTCTTCGTCGGGTTTATGCTCCTTAAAGAGGCTATATCTATCTGAGTCAAAGCTAATGCAACAGGGAGTAATCATGAGTGATATTTGCTGCTTGTACTCATTACAAGTATTATATCTAAGTTACTGCAAACTATGGAGGAATCTCCATTGAAATTTGGTTCCTATCATCTCTGTAGAATTATACCTAATAGAGAATTGTTTTAGGAGTATACCTACTTGACTGGGGCCAACTTTCTATGCTGAGAGTCCTTCACTTTAGTCACTGCCTTAGACTAGAACAAATTGCGGAGCTTCCGTCCAATAAATCTTAGATGCACATGGGTGCAAATTGCTGGAAACGTCATCACCTCTACTCATCTTTTCTATTCAAATGCTTCAAATCACTGATTCAGGTACTTTTGATTTTGTTCCACTTTTTTTTTTTCTTTGGTATAATAGACATGGGGGTTTACGTGTTAATTTTATTTTCTGTAGGATTTGGAATGTAGGAATAATGTTAGAGAACGACAGTTTACTGTAGTTAGTTTATTTATTTCTGGAAGTAGTGGAGTTCCAAAATGGATAGGGCCTCAAAAGAAAAGGGATCTGAAGTAGTAGCAAAGCTTCCCCAAGATTGGTATAAAGATAGTGACTTGTTGGGTTTTTGTTTGTACTTATTTACATTCAGCAATTTGATAATGAATCTGAGGGAGGATGGAAGATGTAGCTTGAACTTACTGAGTGTGATTTGACTTTGGTTGGTCATGAACGTCGTTGGTGGCTAATGCCAAGATTAGATTCCTTTGCAACTGCCCTAATGTTATGTGGATGTTTTATTATCCCAAGGTATTGCTCATATGGTAAAGCAATGAAAGTGAAGGAGTGTGGATCCATCTTATATATGCCTCCCATGCCTGGCGAACACAAATAACCTGCCTCGTTGCTGGAATCAATGATAATTAATTATCGAGTAGGAATATCAACAGGATGAGTTGAACTCTTTTTGGGTACTTCCTCTGCTGAAGTTGTCTGGATTGTAAGTGAGCTCAGAAACCCTTAAGGATGTGGAAAATTTAAAAGAGCTTCATTTAGATGGAACTGCTATAGAAGAACTACCAGCATCAATTCAACATCTTAAAGGACTTCAATTCTTGAATCTGGAATATTGCCACAACCTCGTGAGTCTTCCCAGCATTTGTAATCTGAAATTCAATAACTCTTTCTTGCTTTATTGTTCAAATCTGTGGAGTTTCCAGAAATACGGAGAATATGGAAAATTTATCACAGCTGACGGTGGATCTGCTATAGCTGTGGACTACTGTCAATTTAGGACTCCACGAGGGCTTCAATTTTTAATCTGACACAGTGCACCAAACCTTAGGAGTCTTCCAAGGGCATCAGAGCTGAAAACTTTACAACCTCCTTTGCTCAGGCTGTTCTCAACTAAGGAGCTTCCAGAAATCTTGTGACATAGGAAATTTTAAGAAAGCTTTTAACACCTACAAAGGGTCAATATTTGGATCTAAGATGTTGCAACAACTCTTGTGTATTCCTGAAAGCATTTGTTATTTGAAATCTCTTATAATCCTCTCTTGCTCCAGCTGTTCAAAGTTAAGGGTTTTACCAAAAATCTCTTTGGGAGGCTATGTGGAAAATTTAAGACACCTCTATTTGAGTGGAACCTATAAAAGAGTTGCCACTATCAATTGAATATCTACAAGGGCTTCAAGATTTGTATCTGAATGACTGCAGCAGCCTTGTGAACATTCCAGAGCATTTGTAAATTGACTTTCTCTTAAAAGGCTAGGATGTCAATTCTTATGTACAGAATTTGAGAAAATTCCAGAAAAAATCTGGGGAGCTTGCAATGTCTAGAGTGTCGGCAGTTTCAAGTCTAAATCTAAGCATAGAATGTTTTACTTGCATAGCTGCAGACATCATTCAACTTTCTAAACTAAGAGTCCTTTACTTGAGTCACTGCCCCAAGCTCCTACGAGTTCCAGACCTTCCACCAACCTTACGAGCTCTAGATGTCCACGATTGCACATGCCTGGAAAATTTGTCTAGTCTTTCGCTTCTTCTCGGTTTTTCTATGCTCAAAATTCTTCAAATCAGCAATCGAGGTATGTATGATGTTTCACAACATTAATTTACGCCTAGCTCTTCTTCATGAAGACATTGTATTTACACCATACTCTGTGCAGGAGTTTGACGTGGCTCTATTGTACGGGCACCAGTGTCTATGCTCCCGGAAATAGTGGAATTCCAGAGTGGATAAGACATCGAGAAAAAGGATCTCAAATAACGTAGAGCCTCCTGGATTGGCACAAAAATAATGACTTCTTAGGATTTTACATATACCTTGTATTCCTTCGGCTCTTGTTGGTTGAATCACAAATTGAATTTATGTGGTGATGGTGAAGAATTCTGGGTGCTGGGACGTGATAATGTGCAGTTCTGCTGCCAAATTTGTGCTGGATCAAATCAAATGTGTGGCTTATTATCCTGCTTGATATTGAGAAGCACTATTGATCAAACAATGGAGACGTCTCAAGGCTTCATTTCATGGGTGTGACGGTTTACCAGTAGAAGTGAAAGAGTGTGGGATCCATCTTATATACACACAGGACATCCCAGAAGATACTGATACTGATATTGATGATCATAGAAGAAGATGGGACAATACACAAGGCACTCCAGCACAACGATGATCAGCTAATGATGGAGTATAATGATGAGCAGAGAAGTCGATGATACCAGATCAGCTGCTGAAGATGCTAGTACTTCACTGCAGAAACAAGCTATCACCACACACCGCTGAGCATAGCGACGGTATCATGATCCGGATGGATAATACAACACAGAATGTTAACAATAATGTTGTTGAAGCCAAAGATGATGAAGATGACCGTACGCACAACTGGTTGGAGCTTCTTTGCAACTTTGTTCAATGGATATGCTGTAGAAGATACTAAACGTTTATCTCAAGTTACTTCGTAGAGCCACACTTTCTTTCCTTTCCTTCTGAGTTTCTATTATATATATGGCTAAGTGATTCTTCTTTTTCTTCTCCCTTTTTTCCTGAAAGTCCATTGATCTCTCCAAAGGCTATAAGATTTAAATCTGTTTTATTCAAACACCATTTTTATAAAAAGAACTTCTTTAGTGCAGAAAATTACATCGTTGATTTTAGAGCATATGTTGTATGAGCTGACTGTATGTAGTATTAAAACATGCAGGTTCAGTTATACTAACAATATCTTGAATATTAGAGTCAACAGGAATAGGATCAGGTAATACCTCTAAGGAGTCCTCCGGAGAAGATTGGGTTAGTGGATTTGTAGACGTAGGAGACAATGTACTATCATGGACTTGATCTATATTAGAGTCAACAGAGCACTCGATGGAGGATGTATCGCCTGTCTCGACTTCAATACTAGATGGCCTCATTATCTCAAAGAACCTTACTTCATCCTTATTTTGTACTTCATCTCTAGACTCCACCTGAAGTGAGGAATCAGGGATCCCCGTTGGATAGAAAATACATTTTTTCATGGAATATTACATCCATGGAGATATAAACTTTAGTAGGATGGTAACACCGATACCCTTTCTGAGTTGAGCCATACCCCACAAACACACACTTCAATGCACGTGGTTCCAGCTTGGTGCGTTGATTTGTATGTAAGTGAACATATACTACACATTCGAAGACACGGGGTGCCAAATGAACAACCGAGGGAAGCGTACAGTGGTCAGATAATACATCCAAAGGTCTTCTGAACCCAAGAACACTTGATGGTGTACGATTAATCAGGTAGACAGTGGAACTCAAAGCTACTCTCATTAGGGGTGCGATGATGCAAGTCGAGCTCGAAGCTTAGCTAAGCTGACTAACCTCAAAACTAGAACTGAGCCCGACTGAACTCGAAAGCCTCGCGAGCTCTGGAAAATGAAGCTCGAATCGAACTTGAAAACGCAAACTAACCGCTCGAGCTCAAACTCGAGTTCTCTTAAATCTTTTTTTTAAGAAAATTATTTATTTTTAAATAAATATATTTATAACTAAATAAATAATGGAAAATTTATGATTTTTTAAGCACTACTAAAATAGAGATATATTATTTATGACATCCCCTAAAGTAAAGATATCAAATTTAAAAAAACTTAAAATTTTATAAAAAAGATTATTTCTCGCGAGCCGAAATGAAAGACAGATTGCTCAACTCGACTCGACTCGTTAACATTTCGAGTCGAGCTCACTCGAGTCGAGTTTTGACCGAGTTTTGATCGAGTCGAGTTCGAGTAGCTCGCGAGTTGTCTCGTCTCATTAGCACCCCTACTACCCATAGGTGTGATGGAACATGACCCCCAAGTAATAGAGATCAAGTGACCTCCAAAAGGTGCCTGTTTTTCCGTTCAGCAACCCCATTCTATTGAGGAGACTGAGAGCAAGATGTTTGATGGATGGTACCAACCAAATGCAGAAAATCAGTCAATTCATTCTCAAATATTCGCCCCATTATCGAACGAATAATCTTTGATAGATTTGGCTAAATTGTGTGAGCACCATTTGATGGAAAAGACAATACACACATACATCACTCTTATGTCTCAAAGAAATAAACCTGTGTCATCCTCGTAGAATCATCAACGAATTTAATGAGCCACTTCATTCCATTATGTTCCTGATTTAATACTAACATAGCAATGTAAGTAAAGGTTGCTTTCTGATTCTCTTTCTTTTTTTACAGGCGAATACTTTATTTAGAGCATATTCAAGAAAAGGTACATCCCTTAGAAATAGAGGAAAGGAAAAATGTCATCTCTTAGAAACAGAGGAATGAAAATTTTTCATTCACCAATAGCAAACCTTTAAATAGCTCTCGCTTTACAAGGCGCCTTGGTTCTCGATCTTTTACACGTGGGCTATTGAATAGCCACAAGATTTTCCCTAGTTGCTTACATACCTGAATAACTAGTTTCACCATGGTCATGAAATGGTAGCCATTGATGAAGAAAAACAAAAAACAAAAATAATTATGCGTAACAAAGCAAAACAAAGTAAAGAAAAACTATTTTATTTGATAGGATTCGAAAAATAAGGCTCACAGGCCCACTTGCCAGGCCCAAGAAAGAGGCCAGCCCAACGAAACACTCCGCCCACTCACAAAGCCCCAAAAGGAGCAAGATGCCCATCAAGTACCAGCTCATACAAGATTCGTGCCTTTTGGTGTAACCTTAATGAGGGTCCAACCCGCTCGGCCCAAAGACCGATTATGGAAAGTATCCCATAGGCATGCAAATGGAATAATCCCTACAATATATTATTCCGCAAATCCAACAAAACCTCACCAATAAGGAAAAAAAGACAATAACAATCATCATCGACCTGATCCTAATAAGGAAGGAAGATTATCCCAAATAAATCGCTTCTTCTATATCCTTTACCAAATCCGATACCGAGCAATAACAAAAATATCCCAAATTAATGGGAACGAATCCTAGTCACCATCCAATCGCTTGAACATCTACTATAAATACAAGGCCACCCCATCGGCGAAAGGTACGCCAATACTAATATCTGCCACCGATACGCATACCATACGCGGTATTATACGCTACACATTCGCCCTCTGGGCGCATTTCTTTCTATCGTGAAGAAACTGACTTAGGCATCGGAGAGGCCACGGGCAAAGCCCCCGCTGACCCCCCTTCTTTCTTGTTTTTGCAGAGGTGTGCTATGTCCAGAGCCTGCAGACCAACAGTGCAGCGATCCTACTTCAGCCCAGAAGATCCAGGAGCTTGCATCCCACTCCCCGCCAAAGAATCCAGTCCGCCCAACGACCTACACGCCCGTACCCGCCGGCGGAAAAGGCATCATTAGTCATGCCACCGTGGAACGATAGCCTACAAATATAACTGATTTCGCGCATCGATGGTATCGACTGAACACAAGGCGAGCAACGCTTAATCCTCCAAGGATGCAGACCAACTGTGTAACGCAGATGTACCACCTCCGCAGAAACAATGCAGCCACCACGTGATGAGGTGGAGGCACTTCGCCTCACCAATCAACGTCTAATAGAAGAGTTAGAACAACTTACCAAACAGATGCGACGATCACGAGGCCCGATGCACTCGAAGGCTACGATATTCCCTCATGAAGGACAACACGACATTGACACTCATGGAGCCGGGGCGTATGTAATCCACCAGCCCGGGTCAAGACAAACATTCAGCCCCCGGAGGGGAAGGCAAACGGCTAAACACTGAGAGCACGTCGAACGAAGAACCGGCGCTACCTCCGCCCCGGAGCAGGAGAACAATCATGGGAACAGAGGTTCAAGAGCCTCCAACAAGAACTCAGCCGTGTGAGGGAAGTAGTAAGAGGACGCGCTCCTGACACTATGGATACCTTGGTACGACAAACGGAGTCACCCTACACAGCCGAGGTACTCCACTTTCCCTTCCACAAGTTCGACGCCACAGTGGAAGCCGCTCACGGCACCAGAGATCCCGCTAATAATCTCAACACTTACAAAACCAAATGGAACCGCATGGGTATCAAGACCGGCGATGCAGCCGCTTATCACCCTAAAAGGCCCCGCGCCTTTGGCATGCTCATCAGACTTCCACCGTCACAATCTCCTCATTCAGAGCTATCCATTGCATTTGTCTCTCACTTCATTGGGGCCAGGACGTATAGAAAGCCAAGGGTATCATCTCACACCATCAAGTAGAGCTCGCAGGGAAAGCCCGAGGTCTTATGTCCAACCCATTCACCGAGTCTCTAAAGCTAGATATACCCGACGAGAAGTTCGCGATCACCGTTGCCTATTGGCCGGCTTAGGATTCGGGCTTGAAAGACTTGATACCTCCATTTCCAAAAACCCCCAAACAAGCATACGAGGTGCTTGCAAAAGCAGAGAAGTGATATTAACTATGAAGAAGCCTCGTATCCAAGAAAGAGAGCTCTTCCACTCATAAGGAAAAAGCCAGACGCATGTGTTCCACGGCGACGGTCCCAAAAGACACAAAGCGACCAAGAAGGATCTCCAAAGAAAAATGGAGAACGATCCCCAAAAAGGCATGGGAACCTCAGAGATCGTCTCGGTCCACCGCAATCCGAAAGACGACGACGCTATTCACCTCAGCTTTTCACCCCTTAATACCAAGATCACAGTCCTCGCGTGAAGTACGAAACAGCAAACCCCGAGGTGGCCAACTCAAATGAAGTCAAACCCGGCAATAAGAGACAACCTGGGCATCGCGAGTTCCATAGGGACTACTTGACAATCGCAAGGACGATCGCGATACAACTCAAGAGAGAAAATGGTATACTTAATACTACGCGTACCTCCGACGCTTCATATCCCCGGTGAAATCGCTAAAAACCAGCCGCCAAAGAACCACCACACCGCATCGACGACTAGCACCAACAACCGGGAAATCCAGTAATCTCGTGGAGGATTCGCAGGAGGTGGAGAATCCACACAGTTCCTGGCGCCCATTCACGCAAAGATCGTGTCGACAGAGATAGCGTAAATACAAGCAAAGGTCTAAACTCCCGTCCATCACATTCTCTGACTCAGATCTGGAGGGATGCCAACATCCTCATGACTAATTCACTCGTAATGGCGCACCGTGGCCAACAAAATAGTTCGTCTAACGGGTCCTAATTGACAATCCGTGTTCAAATTGACATCATCTTCGCACCTTCATAAAATGGCACTAAAGGAGAAACTAGGAGCCCGTCAACACTCATCCGGGGTTCTTCAAAAGGTATTAATTTGTGTTCGACATAATTGGTACTCACCTGGGAGATCCCCATGCCGCGACGATCACGCAAGATTCCTCGTCAGAGACGCTCCGCTCGCTATATACAATGCTGTCGGGCGCACCCTCCTCAATGCAATAAAAGCCATTCCTTCCACATACCACATGATGATCAAATTCCCTACCGTAAACGGAGTAGGAATGGTTCGAGGAGATCAACGAGTGGCTAGGGAATGCTACTCAGCATCCATGAAACAAAAAACGGTCGACAACATATACTGACGACTCGGCGTGATCGAGGCATCACCCGACTGGGCCTCGTAAGAACCGGAACCAGATTGCTGGACGACGACCTGAACATCTCGCCCAGATCGGCTCCAAGTTAGCGGAAGACCAAAACCTCATCCATTTTTTGACGTAACAAAGACGCTCGCATGGAAGCAGCGGACACTGGAGGAATTGATCCTACTAGATCACCCACAGCAGCCGAGCGCCAAATCCCATCCTTTAAGCCAATCAAACAAAAGAGGAGGAGCCTAGCGCCAGAAAGACAAAAAGCCATCAACGAGGAAGTCAGGAAACTCCTACAGTGTGGAGCGATCAAAGGAGGTAGAACACCAATGGCTACCAACGTCAGACTCGCCAAAAGCAAATCCAAGAAGTGGCGACTCAAGACGACTTCACACCGACATCAACGCGTCTAGCGACGCTTCCTCACTAATGACCGATCTTCATCGTGGATGCCACTGCGGGCCACGAACTCCTCAGTTTTATGGATGCCTTCTCCGGATACAACCAGATCAGTATGGACCCAGGCGACCAAGAAAAAACCTCGTTCGTCACAGTGCAGGGAACCTATTGTTATCGTGTGATGCCATTCGGGCCTGGGCGAACGCAGAGCACGACAAAGGCCAGGAACCGATGTTCCGTGCGTATAAGCACAACTATGGAGGTATATAGATGACATGTCGGGTAGGGTCCATCACAAACTGAAGCTCCACATAGCTCATCTATCCGAGGCGCTCTAGATCTTGAGAAACTACAATGATGAACCGAATCCACCTAAGTGTGCCGGAGAACAAATGAAAATTCCTAGGTTTCATAAGACGACCACCGAGGAATTGAGGCAAATCCAGACAAAATAAAGGCCGTGCTCGACATGCCGTCGCCATCAGGTATAAAGGAAGTTCAGTGTCTGACGGGAAGGATTGCTACTTTAAGCCGGTTCGTATCCAGGGCAAGTGACAAATGCCAACCTTTCTTCCAAGTCCCGGCTAGCTGGGCCTTCAATGGGATACGAAGTGTGAGGAAGCTTTCTCCGCCTTGAAAACGTATTTGAGCTCTCCTCCTCCTATTCTAGTGAGTCCCTGAAGGCTAGCCTTTACTCTATACTTAGTCGTGATCGCACTTCGACTCCGCCCTCGTCAGAGACAAAGAACGAGTGCAGCACCCAGTTTACTATTGCAGCCAGGCTTTGAGAGGAGCGGAGGAGAGGTACCCAAGGATGGAGAAACTAATTTTGGCCTTGTTAACTATAGCTCGGAAACTCCGCCCCTACTTCCAGGCTCATACCATAGAGGTTCCAACAAAATACCCGATGAAGCAAGTGTTACATAAACCAGAGACCTCCGGAAGGTTGATGAAGTGGGCCATAGAGCTGCTTAGTTTCACATCGATACAAGCCGAAACTGCAATAAAAGGATAGGTCTAGCCGATCACATGGAATTCACCTCAACTAACTCGCGAGAACGCCGATAATGAATGACCTCCCTATCCGGAAACTTTATGTAGATGGAGCCTCAATGTACAAGTGGGAGGGAGGTGTCTAACTCGACCTCCGCATGAACAGACATTGTATACGCACTCATATTCTGGATTTCAAGCCTCTATCAACGAGGGCCGAGTACGAGGCCGCCATAAGAGGGCCTCAACCTCGCCCATTCACCTGAGTTTCGACCGCTAGAAGTCCGCAGCCGACTTCGCCTGGTAGTAAGACAAATAGACACCTTACGAGGCCAAAGTGGAAGAATGATCCTATACTCCCAAAAGGTACGAGATTTATCAAAACTGTGGCCGGGTTCAGATCGCATGTCCCCGTATGAGAACTCCGGAGCCGCCCGCAAAGTTAGCAATGCTTTTATAGGAAGACCTCAAAGAGTCAACACCTATCACACCGGCGTAGCCTCCATCAACTTCCGCGATGTGGAGGTCGTCAGGCGTCCGAAATGAAGCCGACGGACTTCATTCGATTACATAATGCACTTACGCCTACCTCGACGACCGAAAAGAAGCGTGCTCTAAAATAAGGACGAGGTCTTCCAAGTTCACTAATCATAAGGGAAGCCTGCATAAGCGAAGCTTCTTCACACCAACTCGCATTATGGAAAACATTGAATACGCAAGCAAGAGGTTACATGAGGGTATATGAAATCATATCTGAGCTCGAGCATCGCGGTGAGCGTTTCAGACAGATACCATTGGCCTACAATACTCAAAGACACAACCGACGAACAGAAATGTGGATCCGCCGAGCACGCCAATATTCACTCTCCCATCGAGCCTCGACGCCGATCACGAGCCCCGCCCTTCCAACAAATTTGTGGCTCGACATACCGGGACCTCCTCGCCTCGGGAAGGCCAATGTAAATTCATCATCGCCGCAGCGAGATTACTTCACCAAGTGGGCTGAGGCCGAGCCTTTAGCTACAATCACATAACAGAAGATACGCAGTTTTGTGTGGCGAGCCATTATATGCAGGTTTGGTATCCCAAGAGCCCTGGTATCGGACAACGAAAAACAATTTGACAACACCAAATTCAGAGACTTCTGTGCCGAGCTCGGAATTAAGAATTATTACTCATCTCCAACACATCCACAGTCTAACGGTCAGGCCGAAGTCACCATCAGGACCCTTAAGGCCGCGTTGAAGACCAAATTGGAAGATTTTAAAGGAAACGGGTGTAATACCCTCAAGTGCTATGGGCCTACAGGACGACACAGAAGTCAGCAACCCGAGAAACCCCATTCGCCCTAGCCTTCGGCACTGAAGCGGTAGCCCCGTCGAGGCCTGGACATTAAAGTCCCCAAGAATCGAAAGTTAGCGTGAGGGAACACAATGACGAGGTTTCTTCGTTCACTCGATCTCTTAGATGAAAACGCGAGAAAGGTGTTCTAAGGCTGCATGTAAGAGTACCAAAGGAAGACGGGAGGCACTACAACCAAAAGTCAAACCCAGGAGCTACATGCCGTGATTTGGTTTTAAAAAGCTACCGCCATAAAGAAGAATCCAAAGATATGGGAAATCGGGGCTCTAACCGAAGGCCCTCGGCATAATATCTCGGAAATATCAGCTAGGCAATTATGAGCTTCAAAAACGCAGAGGGGAAAATTTTACAAAGATACCGGAACGCGGAACATCTTATACATTTTTATCAGTAGACCTTGGTTTGTAATCTTAAATGGAGATTTAACAATTTTCAGTTAACGATTCGACCATTTACTGGTTATTTTGTTAAGACGTCATAAGCAACTCAGACATATAATGCTCAGAAAAATTACATGCAATAGAATGAGAAAGCTCATAGACATAAAAGGAAAAGTCTCTCTTATTCCAAATGCATTACATTCGCCATAACTGGCAGGCCATCGACAGCATCTTGGAAGCACTCAGTACAAGGAGTCCCCTTTTTAAAAATAAAAAAACACTTCAGGAAGAAAAGAGGTGGAAAAGAGGAGAAGAAGAAAAAGCACTTTAAGGAGTTTGTATGGTTATGAGAAACAGATGTGGGAAGAAAAAAAATGAGGGCCAAAAGAGTGTGTGCAGAAGAAACAAAAAAGGGGAGAATGAGATGTGGAAGAAAAGATGAAAAAGAAGGCGAAGGAGAAGAAAAAGAAAAATGATAAATGAGAGAGCAAGACAAGGCATGCACCGCCTCCGACAGATCTCCCTAGCGCGGTTGGGGAATAACATGACTCCTATAAAAAGGAGACTAGGAAAATACACCCCACAAGGTAAGTTCAGCAGAAAGGAACCGTAATCTTCGTGTGGATCCTCAAATAAGACGACTAAACTCGACGTCTATCTCGCACATATCTCGCCACACTGTGAAGAGTGTAATATTCAAAGTATAAACTCCATAGCAATGAAGCCGCCATTTATAAGAAGGCCAGCACTCAAAATTAGGCACAAACTCCAAATTTCTCCATAAATCAGCATTAAAGACGCCACACCTTTCCAAGAAAATCGGTCGAATGGCCGCACGGCGCTCACTTTGACGAATCTCGGCCTACTCGCACAGTCACGCAACCCCGAGGAGTCGAACAAACAAAGCATATCGCCATTCCGGCCACAAATGAGCTCCAGCAGCTCACTTCTTTGACAAGTTCGCTTACTCGCACAGTCACGCTACTTGAGGAGTCGTAACATTTAAGGCTACATCGCCACTTGCGGCCACGCCGGAGCCCAAAGAAATTCACTTTGACAAGTTCGCCTACTCGCATAGGTTACAAGCACCTCGAGGAGTCAAACAGCTCAGTTACATCGCCACTGGGCTACGCCTCGAGCCCAGCAACTCACTTTGACGAGTTCGTTTGATTTCGCACAAAGTCACGCAACCCGAGGAGTCGTAACAGCCGTGCTACACGCTTACTCGCCCACACGGAGCTCCAAAGAACTCACTTTGGACAGTTCGTTTACTCGCACAGTCACGAACCTGAGGAGTCAATAGCCTGTGCTACATCGCCACTCGCCACCCGGAGCCCAAGAGAGGCTCACTTGACGAAGTTCGTTTACTTCAGACAGTCACGCTATCTCGAGGAGTCATTAGCTCGACATATCGCTACTCGCCACTACCGGAGCCCAAGAGCCACTTTGACGGCCCGTCGCTCGCATGTGTCACGCAACCCGAGGAGTCGCATCACCAGTTATATCGCCACTTAGCTTACGCTACCGAGCCCGCAAAGAAATTACTTTGACGAAGTTCGCCTACTCGCACGTGTCACACTACTCCGAGGAGTTAAAACAGCCAAAGCATCGCCACTCGCCATAGGGCGCCCGGAGCCCAAGACCACTTTGACGAGTTCGCCTACTCGCACGTGTCACGAACTTAAGGAGTCGAACAACTCAAAGAGTATCGCCACCGCCACAAAATACCGAGCCCAAGAAATTTCACTTTGACGAGTTCGCCTACTCCGCACAGTCACGCCACCGAGGAGTCAAAACAACTCAGCTACATCGCCACTGCCACGTCAGAGCCCAAAGAGCCTCACTTTGACGAGTTCGCCTACTCAGACTGTGCTCACGCTACCTAAGGAGTCGAACAAGTCGCTATATCGCCACTCCGCCACACCAAAGCCCAGCCAGCCACTTTGGACGAAGGCTCCCACCTAAACAGCCATGCACTCCTAGGAACTGGGCCTAACTCATGCAAATCAGCGCCGACGGAGCCCAAGAGCTCGCATTGACGAGCTTCGCTAAATAGGCTATGCTAAGGAATCAATCTAACTCATGCAATCAATCACGAGCCCAAGAACAGATTGACGAAGCCGGGCTTAACAAAGCATGCAAACCTTAGAATCAGCTTCAAATATGCAATCAATCGATGGGCCCAAGAAAGACATTGACGAGCTCTTCCTAAACAGGCCATGCAACCTAGGAATCGGTTTACCAGATGTGTTCCCCACGTGAGCCCAATACCCAGCTCAAGGGCTCAATCCACTCCGCCGTGCCACGCAGCTCTACGAATCATCTACCAAACAAATTTCACGGAGCTCAAGAGCCACGCAGAAGAGCTCAACTACTCAACTCAGACGCTCAATTCAAGCCACTTTGCCATACGTAACACGCGGCAAGAGCGCAAGTGTAGCATTTAAAAAAATGCAAAACGAGTATTCATTAACGATAAGGCTACATATGTCTTCGTCCCGTGCCCAGCCAAAATACGTAAAAAACAAAAGAAAGAAAAGAAAAGTATAAAGCCGACATTGGGCAAAGGAAGACGGCATAGGAGATCAAGCATCGAAGGAGAAGTGACGTAAGAAGGGAACGGGCTCAACGGATGCCCGGTGCTCCGTATCAATCGCCAGAGAAATACCCCTCATCCTCCATATCGCTGGGAAGGTCAAAGTTGAAATCTGTGCCGAATAGGCATTGATGTACTTTCTTCCTGAAGGCAAGCCACCTAGAAACCCATTGATTAGACGCCTACCCGCTCTTCCAATAACTTATCTACCGAGCCACCAAAATTATTTGGTCGATGAAGATCCCCACGCGAGCCCGCGACACTCCTTAGTCGCGCTCTGCACCGAGCCGACCGCCTGCAGAAGCCTTGGCGACGAGCCTCGCCGTCCGGCCATCTTATCAAGAAATCGTCTCGACGCGACGCAGCTCTTCTTGGGGACTTCAAGCTCGCTACGTGAGAAGTTTGATCCCTAACCATCCGTTCATACCGGGCATCGCCCGCCCCAGCCTCCATCGTCGTTTCGCACAGCCCTCAAGTCATCCCGAGCCTCCGGTTCGCCACACCCCTCGTCGTTTCGGCCCGTCTTCTTCCCTACTCCCACCGAGCACCAGCCGACGTGGTATGTTTCCAAATCGGGATTTGAGCTTCCACCGCCCCCTGGCCACGCAGACCCGACCGCAGCCAGCCAGCTCTGGATGTGAGGAAGCCACCCCCCGCCTTATAAGCCCGGCCGCTTGGCACGGCCCCCGCTTAGCTTTAGCCTCGCCAAACCCTTCAAATGAGAGCCACCGCACACCCGCATAGAATCAAATATCTAATACAAGTTCGAAACTCAAAATGGAACTGGGCATGACAAGGCACGAGAACTTGAGGTAACCCCTTTGAGAGATAGAGCCAAAGCCTCAATAATCCTGGCAAGCCAGAATCGACCCTCTCGAGATCGGGAATCCTTAAGAATGACAAGACTACCGCCGCGTAGTTCGCATTGTGAAGTAAAGAGTCCCCGTCTCCGCCAATTTTGGATTCCTGATTCTTTCCTCCTCTCCTCTCCTCCCTTCTAGAGGCTACGACTCCAACCCTTCACATGTTCCAAACGGTGAATGGGCGTGGATCGCTAACGGCTGCTCAACGGCCCCACCCGAGGGACCTTCTGCCTCCGCAGCAGACCTAGAATGGGACCGCGAACTCAAAACTATAGGAGCCTTAACCCGTTCCGATTTATGGACATGAGCAGACGGGGAAGATGAAGATGCCCCCAACTTCGGAACTTTGACCAAAGCCGACCGATCTTTCTCAACGGAGTCCGAGGTTTTTCGTTTCCCGCTCCGGGGCTTCAGACACCATCTCCGTTGGATTCTTGCGCCTCTCTAGTGGGTCCGCAAATGAGGCCAATGGGAGGAACTATGGTGGAAGTTAAGGAGAATGCTCAGAGCAGCGCACTGGCTTGACCTTCGAACTCAAGGACCAGGAACATCCGACTTGATCAGCTCCGCGTAAGGACGAGCAGGATACTCAGCCAACGCCAACGCTTATGGCGTTATCTTCAAGGCCGAGGTCAACCCAGCACTGAAACACGAGACAAAGACAGACCGAGATACCAAAGTGACTACGCACAAGTTATAACCAAAAACAAGTAATGAACACTCAATAAGATTCTCTGGGTGGTCCAAGCCAATCGAACACCTGTGGTGCTGCCCTGTCGAGAGGGTCATACTCCCAATTACGGCCCTAACGAAGAAGTAGTGTCCCTTCCACAGCCTGTGGGAGGAGGGAAGATCGAAAATCACCAGAGGAGCGCCAGAGCGCCTAGAAAAATAAAGAAAGCTCCTGATGTCTCCCCTTGGGCTAAAAGGTAAAGGAGCAGGCTACGCCTGGAACAACGAGCCCCGTCTCCTAAAGAAAACCAACAAACTAACCAAGATACCCCAACCATCAAGCGAGTTGAGAAGGACAAACATCATGCTACAAAACCCTTTACGAAGGATGCGAGGGAAGCGAAGACCGCATCGGCGCCACTTCGAAGAAACACACCATCTTAGGCAATGTGACCACATAGAGGGTCAAAACGCCGGGGACCACACCCAACGCCAAGGGAGGCCGGGAGCAACGCCCGCAAAGGTAAATCCATATGAAGAAACGACCTGCTAGGTCCTGCCGCTTAAAGTACGTCAACGACGTATATTAGGCACTCTAACCCCCCAAAGTATTCGATCAGGTTCACTTTTCCCTTACCCTTGTCCAAGGGAAGAGGAGGCACCTCTGGGGCATCACGAAGTTCAGCCCCGGCCGAGCGGCAGAAAACCCCGTCAGTTCGTCCAAAACTAGCAATAGCAAAAGAATCACCATCGATACGCAGAGAAGAAGAACAACCCGACCCATGCAAGACAAAGTGTGCCGGGGCTACAATCACAACCTGGGTAACCCTAACGCCTCGTCGTATAGCCCAAAAAGTGACCAAGAAGACAAAGACGCAGTGGACCCGGAAATACAACAGAAAAGGTTATCCCAAGAAAGACACCAGAGAAAGACTCTGCACAAAAAGGTTCAGACAGAAGACTTAGAGAAAAGGAAGTCCGAACTCACTAAAGGCAAAGAAAAGGTCCCAGGAGCAGAGGCACACAAGATAGAGGATGTCTGCGAAAGAAACAGATTTAAACCGAAGGAGTGGGAGAAATGAGCGCGAAATCGAAGAGTCATCATTATCATAAGACAAATGACGGCACCAAGTCTAACTAATCCAAATTCAGCGTACACGCGGAAATTGCACCGGCCGAGACAAGCTACGCCTCTGCCCATGTACGCCGCATTACAAGGGTCAAAACCGATGGCGGATGCTCAACACAAGTGGGTCAATTCACCATAAGACGATGAGCAAGCCTGGGGTACTCGGGAAGTGAGTGATGGCTACGCCGCCTCTATTTAGTAGAGTGATAGAGTCCCGTGCGTGGATGCGTAACTAGTATCAATCGTGACCGGTGCGTACAATCAAGTACATCAGACGAAGGTCGGGCCATCCACAATAAATGGTAGTCTTCGGCATAGTGGATGGGCTTGCGTCCCCAAAATGACGGATTTGAGGAAGTGAGATCCCTCGTGGAGTTCCATTGCTCCCGATTCGCATCCGTGTGGTACGGAGATGTATCATGACCTTCGCCGCCAAGATACTCGAAATGTGGGACGAAGAGGCATGTGGGGATTCCTGTTCGACCTGTCTCACGTGCCGTTGCGTCGGCGTCGAGCACCGTGAGATGCCAGGCCATCTTTGCACCATTGGCGATAGAGAGGAGCGGAAGTGGGAGCACATCACGGCTGGACTTTATGACTCACTTGCCAATTTTGACATCACGTAAGCATGATACGTGTGTGGGTTATAGTGGGACCGACTCACCAAGTCAGCACATTTTTCTCGCCGTATGGTCGACTTCATTAATCGATACCCCGCAGTTGTATAATGTGGATATAGCACGTTACATGGAGTTCCAGTCTCCATAGTATCGATCGATCCTCGCCATGCGCCGCCGAAGAGTTTCCAGAAGGCCATGGGGACACGCTTGTCGCATGAGCACGCCACCCTCGACGGATGGTCAATCAAAGAGGACTGGTCTCATATCTTGTGTGATATTCCGCGAGCATGTGAAACCCGGATCTCAAGGGTAACTCGGGAGGATCACTGCCCCTGCAGAGCTCCGCCACACAACAGCCATCAGCGAAATCCAGATGGCGCCTATGAGGCCCTCTATGGGAGGCCAGTGTCGCACGATATGTTGGATGTAGGTGGGAGAGAGCTCCATCATTGGTCCAAATTTGATCAGAGACACCTCGGAGAAGGTGGGTATGATCCGAAGCCGCCTCTCATCGCTCGCAGCCGCGTAAGAGTTACACTGATACGACGACCCACCCTCTCTAGAGTTCACCCAAGGCGGGTGATCATGTCTTCTCAAGGTGATGCCTTACAGAGGAGTGATTAGATTCTGGCAAACGAGGGAAGTCACACCGAAGCATCGACCTTCGAGGTACTGAGAGGGTGGGCACGGTTGCGTGATCGACATGCTTCCGCCGAGTTTACGAGCGCCCGCGAGGTGTTTACGCCTCTATGCTCGAAGACAACCGCATCCAACTCATATACCGGACGGGGAGAGTTTGCCGTTGATGCTACCGGACCTTCGAGGAGGGACCAGTGCGTATCATGGATAGCCGAGAAAAGGTTTTGCATGGCAAGATCGTGAGGCTTGTAAAAGTGTTATGGCAACACCGAGGAGTCGAGGAGGCGACATGGGAACGAGGACACCGTGGCGCGCTAACTATCCCTTCTTGGTCGGGACGAGAAGGTGTTTCTAGTCATTAATGTTTTAAATGACTGTCGCATATGCATGTGTTTGATTGTGTGTACGTGTGTGTGAATTTCAGGACGAAATTCTTTTAAGGGGGGGAGAGTGTAAAACCCGTGAAAATTTTAAATTTAAATTTTTCTGATAAAAAGGAGGGCAAAATGGTAATTTACCCAGTCGAATGACAAAACGGATGACAAAACGGATTGAACCATTGGAATCGTCTCGTGAAATCTAGCTACCCAGTTGAATTTCGTTGAATTCCAAGATAGTCGGAATTTCATGTATTTTGAGGAAACGATAAACAGCGACACATGGCGAAAGACAGGATGACACATGGAAACCATGTGGTGACACATGGCAAGCTACGTGAGTGACATGGCAAAGCCATGTCACAATGCATGGCAAAGGGCATGTATGAGACACATGGCAAGCCATGTGTGACACATGGCATGCCATGTCAACATGCATGGCTCACAATGAAGGCTATAAATACAAAAGGGCAATTTTTATTTCATACAAAGAGTAAGCCTGGCCCGTGGAGCAAGAAGGAGAAGGAGGAGGAAGGGAGGAAAGGAGAAGAGAAAGGAGAAAGGAAAGGAGAAAGGGAGGAGAATGGAGGAAAAGGAAGGAGAAAGAGAAGAAGAAAGGGAGGAAGAGAGGAGAAAGAGGAAAAGGAAGGTTATGCAGCTGAGCGCACTTGGACGCAAAGAACTCGAATCAAGGCTTACAAGAAGTAGGTTTCCTACCGTTATTTTTACGCCTTTAGGGCCGTGTAATGGCTTATGGGTTTCGTCCGGTTTTCTGGGCGAATTTGGATGTTATGTGGTTTATTTGTGATTGTGTGATGGTCAAAGACCAGTTTTACAGGTCGGGACTGTCCGAGACCGAACACTATGTTCTGGGATGGCAAAATCCCGAGCGTAATGACAACGGGGTGTGCCCACCTCCGCACACCTTGTGAATCGGCCGCTGGTCAACTTTGACGCCCATAACTTTCTTCAGTCCGAACTCCGATTCAGTGCATCTTCGGACTCTACGAAAGCTCGCGAGCTCCAGAATTTACCAGGTCGTTCTCAAGCCAAAATGTAGGCTGGAACATTGGGCTGGGCCGCGGATAGTTGAGGAATAGTTCGCTTTGCCGAACTTCTATTTTCGAACCGTTTGTAATCAAAATGCTTGATTGCATATGGCCTGAGTTGTGGAATTGTGTGTTGATGTTTTGTGAAGTATTTACAAAATCGCTTTCTCGACTAAGTCCGTATTATTTCTTAGGCCAAGCATGGCTCGGATTTATGGCCGGAATGGCTAATGTGTGTTATTGCCATGAATTCAATGACATGCTGAATATGTAAACAGATAAAAGATGGAAATAATTATATGCATTGGGTCAGATGACTGACATACTATGTCTCGCCAAGAATATGAATTATGGCATTACTTGCCAAGAACATTGGAATTATTTAATGTTGAATGATGTTGGACACTAATAAACCGACGATAGAAAAGATGTAGCATGCTTATGTGATGCATTGATTTGAATATGTGGAATATTAACATGACTGCATGTATGTTAAATAAATGAAATGTTGTGTGCATTAGACATGAGTGTTCATAGCACACACATAGTGTATGGTGTAGAATGTCCTTTGTAGAGGTCTTCTGCTACATATCATGGGGTTTGAGGCAGCACAAATTGCATTGCATTGGTGTGCGGTAACACCACATTACATGAAAGTGTGTTCATGGTACTGATTTGGCAACTCCTGCTTTGGTGTTGAATCGTGTGGCTTTTGGGAAAGTCCTAGACAAGTCCAATTGAGTTCCAATGTTAAATGAAATGGAAATGAAATGTGTCGGGCGTAGCAAGTAGGGGATAGATACTCACTCCCCCCCTCCCTAGGTGAAAAGCCCGAAACCCGGTTAGATCAGATCACCAGAGCCCGAAATGTCGAGGTAAGAGACCTACTGGGTGAGACCTCGAAAAGTTATGTTGCCCAAAAAGACACGAAACGATTAAATAAAAATCACATAGACTACGGGTTGTGAGATGGGGAGTTGGGACCACCTATTGATTTCCCATTGGCATCCAGATTGGGAGGTGGGTCGAGGCTCGACCTGGTACTTCGAGGCATGTAGAGGTCGCCTCATACATGCATGTAGATTTTTTCATGATAGACAAACATGTACTTAATGACGTTGTTGGTTTTACCGTGAAATGATCATTTCAGCGCACCCAGCGTGAAATAACCTTTGTAGACGCATCTCTACCGGTGTTCAGTTCACCCCGTCAAAATCCCTTTCGTGTACAAAAGATGTATAGTGCATTCGTGTCTTTAGAGGCCGGGATTATGAAGTGGGCCGGACTGTGGCCTTGATTCTTGTTTTATGTATATATTAGAACGAAATAGTTTTAATATATGTTTTGTATAAAGAGTGATGTAATAACTCTTAGATCTATAGAAATGTATGGTCTTGTAACCGTATGGACGAGTATGGATGATGGGCCCTATTGGGTCATTTTACTCATGTACGGTAGCCCTATGATAGTGAGACACAATGTTTCCAGTCGACGGTGGTCGCACCCCTGTGTTTGGGGTGTCACAAAGCAAGCCTCGAAACAAGAAATTAGAATAAAGCTTTAGATTAAAATATTAAATATTAAATATTAAAAAAAAATCATAAGAAAGAACTTTGGATTATAATAAAGCGCATGAGGAGTGGTTCTTCTATCATATTTTGAGGAGGTGGCTTACTAGGCATTCTAAATTGGCAATAGACAAATCAGTTTTATGTTTGAAAACAACCCCTTTGGAATCAAGGTTTTGGGATATCGAAAACTAAGGTGTGGTTTTTTTTTTTTTCTTTTTATTGAAAGCTAAATAGCTTTCATCATTCAATTTGTTTGTTTTTTTTAACTTTTTTATAACTTATTACTTAAATTTCTAAAAAAAAAATTATGAATAGAAAACAAATATCTTTAAACACGAAATACCACCATTGCCCATTAAGAAAGAGAGCTAGCAACACTACTACCACGCTAAAAACAAATAACTTAATACTTAATCTTATTAAGTACATATAAAATAACAAAATAAGGTCATAGGGATAGAGCACAGCAAAGTAAAGGTTAATAATCCAAATTCCTATGAAAATATAAAAGTATAACAATCTTTAAATTAATTGGACCCCTAGTCTAGAGAGAGGAGAGTTCTTAATCATTTAAATTTGCTTCACTTTAGATTTGTGTTGATGTTTTTTATTCTTAGGGTTAGTGTTCTTTTGTCCTTTCCGTTATTCAAGATATAATTGTTTAAAAGTTAGACTCGCCCACTAGCATATTAAAATAGCTCATATCTATAAAAAAAAGTTTACTATAATTGATGTCATCCATGAAACTACAAATTACAGTTGATATTGTGATAATGAAATCAAATTTATATCTAACTTTATTATTAATGTACTCATAAGACTTAATTACCTTCCTCTATCCAACGATATTATGAAATAAATTTCCATCAATATTTCTTCGATATATCCAATATTTTCATAAAATCGAGTTACCAATATATATAAGTTATCACAATCACATTCTATTTCAGTTGTAGAGAAAACAATAACTTTCTATAACTGAGAAATCCAACTAATAAAAATAGTACCAAAGTGAACATATATACTATAGCACTCTTCTCTATCTAGTAATGTCAATATTCACATATCTTGTAATCTCAACTCTTTTCTAAGCATAAAATACTTTTCATTCCCTATAATTATCTACTTATTCATTTCACTACTTTCCAATAGTAAATAAACCTCCTTATAACTCCCATTGCATGCACAATTTTTGGTTTTATGCATACCATAACATACGCTGCTTCTTATTTAAGGCTTTACAATTCAATATTTTCAAAATGAGGTATAATAAGGCATACAAAATATGCCTATATTGTTAAAAAAAAAAACAAAACAAAAACAGTTAAAAGAGAAAAAGTATGCATCAAACAAATGATACAAAATAATGAGCATCAATGATAAAAAAAAAGAGAATAAATATTTTCATTACATGTTTTAATAAAATAATTGTCTTTTCGTTAAATACTATTTCTCTTATGATAGATATTATCATAATGTAATTAAAGATGCTCATATCTCTTGTGATAATATCTACGTATATTATGATAATATCTATAATATGATATGGTAATATTTAATAAAAGATAATTATTTTTTTAAACATGTATCGATGAAATTATTTTTTATTTTTATCTCAAATGATTGTAATGAATGATACATACTTCTTCAAAAAGAAAAGTTTATACATAAGCTGCAGAAAACTTTTTCAATATCCAGTGTAGAATTTAAAAATTCCAAGAAATGCGCAGTTATAACTGGTCAGGCTCAGGCTCAGGCACAGGCACATGGGCTGCCCAATATAGAAAGTGTCAGAAGTGTGTGCTGTTGACTAAATCAGGTTGCTCAATGCATATTATTAACAATTAATATTATTAAAGAACAGGAATATGCTAGTCCACATCCAAGAAAGCAACAAACCATCCTACCCCATCATTCAATCAATACACTTTGTAACATTAATTATTTAATATAATTCCTAGATCGATTCTGTATGGTTTCTAGGATATATCTTAAAATGGAAAAGATCAGAAAAAAGGAATAAATTTTGAAAAAATAATGTATTCTTTTGTAATTTATGTTGTGATTTGTACAACAATGGTGATTAAGAATGGAGAAAGGAAACAAGTACATATAGATTTTACGTGGTTCGGTAATGTGCCTATAATCCACGGAAATAATGGCTTAAGCTTTCACTATTACTGAAATAGAGTTACATTGGCGGCTTAAATTTGCCCCATGTTACTTTCAATATGAGTCATATATGCCGTAACAATTTTGTTTTGTTTTTTCTAACAATACTTTTCAAACAGTCAATAGCCTTTGACCCCATCCCCATGTGGGGCATTATCAACAATTAGCAATGCTCCCATACCAGCGCTCATAATGAACTGCTAGGTGATCTCTGGGCCTCTCAATCCCAAAGCTAGCCCATGAGATAAGGTTTTCCCCACACTTATAAACTCATCACCAACCCTTCCACAACCGATGGGATAACCCAACAATCTCCCCCTCACACATCGGGCATTGGGTCGGAGTAGCACAACCCGCCTCCCCATGGGCCGAGACTCAAGTGATAACCCGTTCCGACACCGCAGCCAGTGATCTTGGGCCTTTTCAATCCCAAAAGCTAGCTCATGAGATGAGGTTTTTCCCTCACACTTATAAACTCATCACCAACCCCTTCCACAACAGATGTGAGATAACCCAACAATCTCTCCCTCACACATCGGGCATTGGGTCGGAGGAGCGATAACCCAGTTTCTCCCGATGGGTCGAGACTTGTTGATAACCTGGCTTTGATACCAGTGTTAGGTGATCTCAGGCCTTTTCAATCCCAAAAACTAGCTCATGAGATAAGGTTTTTCCTTCACACTTATAAACTCATCACCAACCCCTTCCACAACCGATGTGGGATAACCCAACATGAATTGCCAAAGCAAACAGACAAATATTCAATTGTCGCGGGTAATTTATATAGGCAAATACAAAAAATAACGTTCAGATGATGCAACAATCCATCAATAGCACTTGATGACAAAGTATTTTAAATAAATCATGCTCAAATTCTTGCTGAATTTAGGGCTATATCCATTCTTAATTTAAAAACACTGAGTTGTGTAGGCTATCTTAATATCCATCCTTGGAAACAAGTGTTCTATCCCTCACCCCAAAGTTATAAACCGGAGGCAGATTGGGCCGACGGTAAACTCTCTCCTCCGCATCGAAGCCAATCGCTTCATTGATTAATTCATCGGATGATCTCCATACATACAAGATTTGATATGATGACTTCATTGGAGAAAAACTTCAATGTAGAATTCTAGGATTTGATAGGTACTAAAGCCCAATAGGAGAGACCAACTCAAAAAACCGGTTTAATAAGTAGGAGAACCTTTCAAACTTAAGTACCATTTCACAACTTTTTATGGAATCTATGTGGGATGTATCAAAATCCCATTGAATAATATTTATAGAAGGAATTTAACATGACGACATATGCTAGTTCCTATTCATATGGAAAAGTTGTCCAAAATCTGCATGACAATCTTAGTTGCATTGCCAAAGATGTCTAGGCATTCAAAATCTATGAATATTGTTGTGGACTTTAAAGATAAGTCCTAGAGTTTTGGTGAAGTATTGACTTTCAAACCATATTAAATATACAATAATCTCACTTAATTATTGATTGTTAGGAAGTATTTTTAATTCTAGAAGATATATATTTTTTATTTATGGGTATCAACTTAATATTAAAAAAGTTTAAATTAAATTCATTTAATTGATTGGCACGCTAGTTAATCCTCAAAATTCTAAAATTAAATCAAATCAAACAACAATTAACATCGTTATTGGAGCTTTATGCCAACTAAATATTGAGAACTACACATTTTAAAATGTGGTTAAATATAGTTTTTATCTCGAATGCTAGAATGATAACTCTTTCTCACAAAGTGATTCCCAAAATTTGTACTTAAATTCGTACATACTTTTCAACTACATACAACTTTTGAAGCCAGAGCTGGACCATTATAAATAATATGGAGCTTGCCAAACTATTTCTCTCATACTTAATTACCAATTTATAATTTCATTCCCAGAAACTGACATGTCTACTCCAGTCTCAGCATGCTCTTTGGCCCAGATTCCTAAACCCCAAATTCGCCCTATAGCAAATTTTACCCCAACGTTTGGGGGTAAACTAATTTATGACCTACACTCCTGAAGACCAGGTAATTCAATTCAAATATGCATCAATCTTACTGGTTTATATACCTGTTTTAAACTTATTTTTGGTTGGTAAATCTTGTTGTTCCAGGTTACACGTGCCTGCCAAGAGGAGCAGGTTGAAGATCTGAAAAGGAGAGAAGGAAGTTAATGGCTGCTGCTGCTAGCCCTTCCCAATTGCTGAACTTCATTGATGCAGTGCAACGGCTAGGAGTGGCATACCGTTTTGAAGGGGAGATAGAAGAAGCATTACAACAGATCTATGATAGTACTTTCCACAATGCTGACGATATGGATGGTGATCTATATAATATTGCTCTTCAATTTCAACTACTCAGGCAACAAGGGTACAATATTTCTTGTGGTAAGAGCATGGGGATTAATTATCACTGTGTTGATATACATGGAAACCATAAAATAGGGTTGAAAAAAAAAACACAGGCATGCAAAAGAGGAAATATGTACTATTCCTTTTATCTGACATCTACCCACATGGTTAACCTTGAACTTGACTCTCATATCACTTGTTAGGAATCCTTATGAGTTATTTCATTTCTTATCTACATTGGTATAGTATTATTCACTTTGGGCCTAAGCTCTCATGGTTTTGGCTAGACATGGTCAAAGTAAAGAATATATGGAGGAACCTTTCTCCCTCTATTAGGCATTTTAGTGGGAGATGAAAGGGTTCTAAAATATTAACATGGTATCGAGCCGACCTCCGTGGAAAGGAGGCGGAGGAGGGCCACACTTATCATCCTTTGGAAGGACTGGAAAAAAAGAAACGAAACACCCGCCACTGTGAGAAGGGAAATGTTGGAAGTCCCAAATTGGCTGGACACGGTCCAAGTAAAGTAAATATATGGATGAACCTTTCTACCTCTATTAGGCCTATTACTAGGAGATGAGAGGGGTTTTAAAATATTAACAATTCCAAAATTGACTACAAGATTAGAGTATTGTGATGATTAATTTATAAAAAAACCACAAAACACTAAAATTCATAATATTTTTATAGGTATATATACCAAATCTGAGTAGTAGTGGGCTTCGCTCCTCACACCCCCAAAACATTCATAATATGGTACATAAAACTTTTCCAATTGGGTTTGAAAAAATTCGAGCCACCCAACTCTAACACACTATTGCATAGGGAAAAAGAAAAAATAAACGAGCTTCTTATCATTTAAATCTAATGTTCAATGATGGTATCTATGCAGGGATATTCAACAAGTTTAAGGATGAACAAGGTGGCTTCAAGGAAGCTTTGAAAGATGTACAAGGCATGCTAGGTTTGTATGAAGTTGCACATTTAAGGGTTCATGGAGAAGACATACTTGAAGAAGCACTTGCTTTCACCACCACTCACCTCAAGACCATGGTAGAAAGTTTAAGATACCCTCTTGCAGAACAAGTTGCCCATGCCCAAGAGCTCTTATTAGGAAAGGTCTGGAGAGGCTAGAGGCAAGATGGTATATATCCATCTATCAAGATGAAGCTTCCCATGATGAAATTTTACTAAAGCTAGCAAAATTAGATTTCAATCTAGTGCAGTCACTGCATGTAAGACCCGAGAAAATTCCAATTTTCTCCGAAAGGGCAAAATAGTAATTTTGGTAAAAATCCGGAATTTTTCTAGATCTCGGATGACGAAAAGGACTTCTCCGTTGAAATCGTCTCGCGAAATTTAGCTACCACGTCGAATTTCATTGGATTCCGAGGTGGTCGGGATTTCACGTTTTTCGAGGCGTGGGTTGTCGAATGACACATGACAAGGGAGGGGGATGCCACTTGGCACCATAAAAGTGTGACACTTGGCACTAAAAAGTAATGGCTCACACCAGCTATGTGTGGGTAAGAACCCATGGCTCACAATGAGCCACTACAGTGCATGACGCCATAAGGGGAATTATGAACAAAGGAATAAATATGAAAAAGGGAGAGCCACACCTTTAATTTGAGGAAATGAGGAGGAATTGCCTCATTTGACCGGATGTGTGGTGGCTCCAAAAAGGGTGAGAAAATGACCAAAAAGAGAAGAGAAAATGAGGAGAAATGAAAGGGAAATGAGATGAGAAAAGAGAAAAAGGAAAAGAAAAGCAAAAAGGAGAGAAAAGAAAGGAAGGAAAGAAAAGAAAGGAAAGAATCCGTAGAGAGAAAAGGAAGAAAAATGAGAAGGAAGGAAAGGGAAAAGGAAGATTTTCCGGGTTTCGGGCAGTCGATGTTCAAAAGTCGAGGACTAAAGTTGGTGCACGCAGTGGGATCTATGTGTGAACACCAAAAAGTTGGAGTTTCGACAAACTTCAAGAGGTAGGATACTTTCCTACTTGGTTTACTTTTAGCCTAAAGGCTTTATAATGGTAGGGGTTGCTTGTGGAAGGCCATGAGAGGCCATGTAAATTAGTTCCAAGCTTTGGAATTAAAGGGTATGAATTTCATGACCGGTTTCACACAGTCACCAACTGTGGGAGTTAGGGTTTGAATTAGAAACCGAAAGTTTCTAGGTGTCATGGTTGTTTGATGTGATGACAAGGATTGGAACCAAAATGGTTCATGTTTGGGAAGGGGCCGTGAGGTACCCTGTTGAATGGTCCCAAGTTGGTGACCCAGTTGTGTGTTAGTGCTTGCTTGAATAATATGCAGTGTGTGGAAATGTGATGTTGATGCATGCTATTTAATGTATTAACATGGTTTGCATGGAGGTAGATTATATGTATAAATTATAATTTTCCATGGTTTGTATATGTTTCATGTAGTGCTCATTCATGCATGTAACATGAGGAAAATGCATTGGCGATCATGTGCATTGGCATATGCACGGTCGCATCGCGTCAAGTCGGGTGTGGGTGCAGGGTATGGTTTATTTACCAGTGTTGGTAAATGGGTCGTGAACTCGGGAAAAATGGGACAAAGTCCAAGGTAGAGATTCACGAGTGTGTAAAATGATCAAAATGATAAATTACATGTTTCTCAGCGGAGTGTCAAGGGTATCCCCCCCCTATGGTGAAAGTCCCAAATGTTATTCACGGTTAGACATGAATCCCGGCGATGTAAGTTCGTGAAAATGTTGAAAAGGCGTGCGGCGTCCTACGGTGTAAACCCTGAAATCTGTGGCCCACAAAATAAAGGAAAAAGAATTTGATAAATAAAATTGGAGGGTTGTCCAATGGTTAGTCATGGTATAGTACACAGATGACTTGTTTTAGTCACACTTGGCAGTCCAAGTGTGAGGGAGTCAGGATTCCTTAGGACATGAGGGGTCGTGATTCATGGATGATATGGACATTTCATATAATAGTGAATAATTGTATGGAATGTGATTGCTTGTTTATATATGCCATTGCATATGCATTTTAGGTGGGGAGTAACCCTTGTAGGAAAACTTTCTACTGGGCTTTGCTCACCCCGTCGCGGGACCCCCTTTCAGGTACAGAGACTATCCAGGAAGACGGCACTCAGTAGAGTTAGTTTTTGAGAAGAAAGCCGAAATGTGGCTTTGAGTAAATATTTGTAAATATGTATAAATATTTTTGTAAAACAGGCATGGAAACTATGAAAATATAGTTGATTATTATTATTTTGAGTATTGGTTTATGGGCCCAAGAGGCCATTTCTACTGTGTATGTCTTCATGGATACGAGATGTGTATAGATTTCGCAGTTGACTCGTGAGTCAACGGACCCCCGGGTTTTGGGGCGTCACACTGCACAAGGAAGAGTTAAGCAATCTTACAAGGTTAGTTCCCAAATCACCCTTCATGAACTTGTTCATTATTGTTAGTTAATTTCCAGTATGCTGACCAAATTAATGAATTGTAGGTGGTGGAAAGAATTAGATTTTTCTACAAGCTACCTTTGTGAGGAATCTATCGCGGGAAGGCTACTGGATAGTTGGAGGTATTTTGAGCCTCTGTCATTCGTATGTGCAAGACGACTTTTAACCAAAGTATTTACAATTTTATCAGCTATAGATGATATCTATGATGCTTACGGCACACTCGAAGAACTCAAACACTTTACAGAAGCCATAGAGAGGTTTGATTCATGGAAATTACCAATCTTTATTGGATATATATTACACATATTTATGTTTTAATCAATCATGATGTATTTTATTTTAGGTGGGATATTAATGGTATAGGACCACCTGTGACATGAAACTCTGCTATGTCACACTCTTAAATGTGTTTAAAGAAATCGAGGAAGAGATGGAGAAAGAAGGAAAACATTATCAATTCACTATGCTGTGCTAGCTAGCGTAGGCCACCTATAATTTCGAACCTTAATTTTTTTTTTTTTATAATTTCTATTGATGATAATAGACAAAGATATATATATAGCATATATATATATATATATATATATATATATATATATATATATATATATAGTATATATATATATATATATATATATATATATATATATATATATAACTTGGATGAATTTCTACAAATGAAGAATCAAGTTTGAGCTTACTACGCTGAGGCCATTTGGTTCCATGAAGAATACATACCAACAATGGAAGAGTACATGCAAGTTGCACTAGTAACTGCAGGTTACACCGTGGTTACAACCTTGTCTTTGATGGGAATGGGAGATGTAGTAACAAAGGAGACCTTTGAATGGGTGGCCGGGGATCTTAGGATTATCTCATCTTCAAATTTAATGGCGAGGCTCATGGATGACATCAAATCACATAAGGTATGCAGAATATGTGCCTCAAATTGCAAGAGCATAGGGTCTATTCGGTCCCTGTTTTTGAAAACTGTTTCCTGTTCTCAAAACCAATGATAAAAAGGAAAACATGGAAAAGAACAAGGGAGAGCATGTTTGATTACCATTTTTTTTTTTTCTAAAAAATATAGAGAACACAAACACTAAATTCGAATAACAATAACATTTTTTAAATAACACCAAATGGAGTTTATTCTCTATGTTTTCAAAAACAGGAAATAAATAGTATTAATATACATGCAGTTTGAGCAAAAGAGAGGGCATGTGGCGTCAGCCATTGCGTGTTACATGAAGCAATGTGATGTCTCTGAGGAACAAGTGTACTGTGAGTTTTACAAGCAAGTTGAGAATGCATGGCTGCACATTAACCAGGAATGTCTCAAACCAACTATTGTTCCAATGCCTAACCTCGGGCCAGACAGTCAATCTTCAATAGTCCTCACGCCATTTACAAGGAGGGAGACGGCTATACACATGTTGGGAAATCGATGAAGGATAATATTGGATCCCTGTTCATTGATCCCATTGTATGACCAAATGGAGTTCATCACTATCCCCTACATCCTGCCTTATGGAAAGAGTAATTAGATAAAGTAAATCATTGTAAGGATGTGTGGAAGAAAAACATTATTCTGACTTTTTTTATTAGTGTTTTTAGCATTCTCTTTTAATAGACGTTTGTATTCGAAGAGCTAGCTTGTATCAAAATTTCTTGGTTTTGCCTTATTAATCTCTCATGGGCTTAAAGATTTTTCATTAGTTAATCAATATATAGTTATATGTTTTAAAGATCAGGTGTATACATTTAAAATGTAATTCAAATTAAGTTAAGTAAATTATATTTAAAATATTGAATAGTATACAACTTCTGTGGATCAAGTGTACACATTAAAATATATTTAATATACAACCATAGGATCAAGTGTATACATTAAAAAAATATAACTGTTTATTTATAATTTTAAAGGTTACTATTTACCCTTGATAAGTGCACAAGTTTTTTTCTCCCCAATTTAGGGTTGTTCACATGGTCATACAATCCATCTAGCTATGAATGACCTTTAAAAAGTGGAATAGAATGGACGTGAATGTTATCGATGGGGTTATTTCCAACTAAAGCGTGTAATGAGTCAAACTATTCGTGATATACTCGAGCTCGATTCATAGAATACTTGAATTCGACTCATAGGTAATCAAGTCGAGCTTGAGCTCGAGTAGCTTGTCGTGAAATGAGGTCACAATATCCGACTCCGAGTTGCTCGTGAGTCAATCCAACATTATTAATCGAGTCAACTTGAGTCAATTTTGAATCAAGCCGAATTCGAATATAATTTAGCTTATTGATTTTTAATTGCTTAGCTTTGTCGAAATGAGTTTGAGTAGCCTGATTATTTTAATAGCCGCCTTCGAACATTTGAAAAACAACTCGATCAAGTTCGAGTCAAGTTAAAGCTTCAGGTTTTTTAGTCGAGTCAAGCTCAAACTTGGCTCTACATCAACTTGACTCGACTCGACTCGACTCGATTACACCACACTCCCAACTCCGTGTCATACTAGTGGAGATATTGAATTGGTCGATCTAATCCATTCTAAAAATGAGAGAAATAGAAAAGGCAATTTCTAAGAGTTTGAAACATATAAGAAATTAGCTCTACTAAAATGAATAAATTAATTAAAAAAGTTCTATCTTGGTGAAAAGAACTTCTCTTCATGACAAGAATTTTCTCACTTCACTAGAGGTGGCAACTCTCTCTCTCAAAAAAGAAAAGAAAATGTTCTTTTTTTGCTCTCCTTCAAAACCATAAAGAAAGAATCAATCATCTCTTTTGGATTTTGTTTTTTAAAATTTCTATATGAAGACACGAAGGTCAAGGCTCTTGTGCTATGAAAAAGAATGATTCTTGTAATCGTAGTTCAATTAATGATTTTGGTGAGAAAATTGGTTAAACAATTAAGCTTAGTTGGATGCTTTTTTCCATAATTTAACTTCACCCAAATTTCTAACATTAAATCCCCTTAAACTAGATCAGACATGTTATGACTGAAATTTGGTTGTTCATGGTATCTTCTAATTATTTTTATTTTGTACAATATCATGAACTATATGAGCAGCCTTACTTAATAAGTTTGATCGAAGGACTGATGTTTAATTAATGCTTGAAAAATACAAAAAAAATTCAATTATAAATCAAAATTAATAATTTTCTAATAATTTGATATGACATTGATGAAATCTTAGAAGGTGTACACGTCAACACATGTCAAGGAATGCAATTATCGGAGCACTCTAACTTCACCCAAATTTTTTTGCCATTAAAACAACTTAAACTAGATTGTATTATGTTATGATTTAAATTTTTTGTACATCTTAATTCATTCTATCTTCTTTTTTTTTTGTGCAATATCTTGAAATACAAGCCTTATGTGTGTATAAGTTTGATTGAAGAACTGATGTTTAATTAATGATTTTAAGAAATATAAGAAAATTTCAAATTATAAATCAAAAATTAATAGTTTTCTAATAATTTGATATGACATACTTAATCGATGTCAATGAATTTGAGGAACCCAGTCTCATACATAGTAGCATTTAGTTAATAACATTATGTGGTTTATGTGAATGAAATATTTGCATTGAAATTTTGCAAAAACCTTCAGGTTTAACCTATCTCAAATAACATTATACCTAAAAGAAAATTTATTTATGTTTTTTTTCAATCATTTGCAATTAAAAATCAAAGTAATTAGTAATATGATTAATAGAAAATCAAATAAATACCAATAACTCAAATAGAATTTTATTTAAAAATAACAATAATGTATATGCTTTTCTATGAAGAGTATGCTTGTAGAGATTGGTAAGTTGGTGCCCCGTATCATTTATTAGTTGCCTAGATGCGCTATTAGGTTCATGGATGGCATGTGTCACACATTTTCTTTTGCTCAAAGGCGCCTAGAACCCGCAGCCACCTTCCTACCGCCACTAGTCTCTCGAACACAAGCATTTCGGGCACTCTCCCCAACTCGTATTTTAGCTACTAAAATACAAGACAATTTCGCATAGGCTCCTGGCCACCGGGCTCAATGCTTTTCTGTGGATCCAACTCCAGAACATAATGAATTAACCAAGTGAGCACGCAGGCCCTTTATATAGGATGCTCAAGGGCAATCCTAGTACAATAATGACTAAGAGTCCTACTCTAACTCTAGTCTTCAAATCCAGCAAGCCAGCACAATCCTTCCCGCATTAGAGCCCCGATTGAATTGAAACCCATACACAGCCACACGATTCCCCACCACTTAGTAGGAGTCCCTCCCCGCCTAGGAGTCCTGGTCTCGCCAGAGTCTTCCCGCCCGAGACCTTCCCGCCAGAGTCCAGCCCGCTAGAGTCTTTTCCGCCTAGATGAGGAGTCCTTCCGCTGAGTCCTGCACCCGCCCCAGAGTCCCATCGCATAAGACTCCTTCGGCCGTAGGAATCCTTGTTGCACTCGGACAGGGATGCTTGTCACCCAAGGCCTCCGCCCATAAATACCGACATTCGCCCCCACCGATTCCGTTTCTGCTCCTCGCGCCGTTTTGCCCCGTGCCCCCTCTAAGCCGTGAGTGCCGTGACAGCCACCGTATGCCGCCCGACCGAATTCACTTGCTTGCCTTCCACTCATGTGCGTGTTTACTCACGCCCAGCTCCTGACACATGTTTTCCCAACCTTGCTCTTTGCTCGTTTTCCTCGCGCTACGGGCCAAGGCAGCGCCCTCATGCCGCACGGGACTCGTGTTATCTAGTCGAGGGGCTAACAAACCCTCCCCCACTAGAGGTATTCAACGTCCTCGTTGACTTCAACCGCGCATACTCAAGGATCTGGTCTTCAAACTGCCACAATGTAGCACCCTTTTCCCAAATCTGCCCACCGACGGCGCCCCTTCCAATGAATCAAGTACTCGTCCACTCGTTTTCCGGCTTCCCCATCTTCCTATCCCTCCCAGATGCTTGAATCTCGGTTAGAACTCGACTCTAACCATGGGCGGGTTCCGCTTTGCTTGCACTCTGTCGGGATTAGGATCACTGTGATAAGGCTTCAGGAAGCTTACATGGAATGTCGGGTGAAGCTTCAACCCTCTCCGGTAAATTTTCCAACAGAGGCCACGCTCCCTATACGTCTACAATTTCAAAGGGTCCATCATATTTAATCAAACCTCTCCCGAACCAAGTATTCGATCTTTTCCGCATCCGAGGAGTTAACTTCAATGTAATCCATCTCCCCTTGCTCAAATTCCTGAGGCCTCATCGGCCCGCATACTTTCACGCGTCTACTGGCTTCTAGGGTCGTCGTTTACTCGCAAACTGGGCGAGACTTCGCAGTAGACGCGAATGGCTCACACTACGTCCAGGTTGCGCCTCAGAATCCGCACGCCCAGGGCTGACGCGGCCGGAACCCGATTGCTACCTCAAAAGGGCTCATACCTGTGGCTGAACTTCTCGCCGCGACAGGACAAATCGAAGCCGCTCTAGAAGTTCCAACTAATTTTTTCCTCGGAGGGCCGTCAGACGGCGGCGCAAATACTCTTCCAACACCGATTCACTCTCCGTCTCGACCACCGGGCCTCCGAGGGTGATTCGCTACGAGAACTCTGCATTCCGTAATCCTGCCATCTCGAATGTACCAACCCAAAAACCCGCTCAGAACCGCTATGATCTCGATCAAGCATTATGTCTTCAGTGCATCCCGAAATGTTCACAACATTGTCAAGAAGATGCGTACGCTCTCTTCACCGGACACTCACTGGGCTGGGATGGAAGACAAACAGACTTGGAAAAACCCGTCTACCACTACTCAAAACTGATCCAAGCCCTCTACTTTCTAAACCCACCGATGGTCCATCGATACACACCGCCATGGCGCTTCTCCGGAACGATTGTAATGTATCAATCCCGCTTCCTTCTTCCGCCGGCCTTGTCAACTCGACAAACATGGCATGTCTCGACATATGCTTGCACGCCTTTCCTTCATCTGGCCAATGAAAAGACCGCGGCCAAAGAATGCCAAAAGTTCTTTCCTCTCCCCGCACTACCCCATCTCGTGTCATGTGTCTCCTTCGCGCCTCTTGTCTCTACCTTGCTCACAAGCACATATAGCCTCTTCCAAGGGCAAAGAACTCATTCTCGAGCCAAAGACGCCGTGGTGCCATCTCACCAGCCATCAGCCTTGATACGCTGAGCCTGCACCAAGCCCACCCGCCGTTTGAAATCCGTCACAACCCAGCTCACTGATCCACATAGCTTGCCACTTCCTTCCTACTCAAAGCATCCGCCACTTGCCGTGTCGACCCGCCTAGCACCAGCACAAAATCAAAGTCGGCCAAGAACTCTCGCCATCGAGCTTGTTTCTCGGCAAGAAGCTTCTTCTCGAAGTTGTGAAGAAGGTAGTTGGCAATATTGTCATCACTACTACGAACCGAGTTCCCATCAAGTAGTGCTTCCAAGTTCAAGGCAATGGATGACCGCAGCCATCTCTTCGCGGCTCAATTTTCCTCCGTCGCATCTGCTAACTTCCGACTCTCAAAGGCTACTGATGCCCCTTCGCACCAAAGCACTCACCTAGGGCCCCGGTCTCGACGATCCGTGTGCACTTCAAACGGCACCCATGTCGGGCGCCTCACACCGGCTCGAGGTGATCGTGATTTTGAGCTTCTGGAAGGCAAACAAGGCACTGCATCCCATTCCCACTTCCTCTTCAAAGATCCTGCGAGAGCACTCGCTATCTCTGGACAGTCAAAGATAAATTTCCGTAGTATTTGCTGCCGAGGAACGATCGCAGCTTCCGTCACCTTGGTCGGGCTGGCTAACTCGAATTAAGCTGCCACCTTCGCATCATCCACCCCATCTCTGACTGAAATCAAAAACAAACTTGATCTCTGGGCCTCGAGCAAACTCACTTCTTCGACATACAGAACCGGGGTTCTCGCCTCGCCCGCTACACCATCTCGAGGGTGTACCACGTGATCTTGTAGAGTCGGGTCAGATCACTATGTCGCCCAAGCATACCATCACTAATGAACCGGTGTCAATATATCATTCATGAGGTTACAAACGAGCTGGAGCATTAGTCAAACCAAAAGGCATAACTAAAAATTCAAACTTCCATAACACCGGAAGTCACACATGCGCCTTTGCCTCGCCCCTTCACACGCCGCATCGCCAATATCCCGATCGCAAGCTCCAGCTTGGTAGCACGCTTGCTCAATCATCGAACAAATTCGTCTGGGTTGCATCTGATACTTGTTCTTGATCGTGACTTTATTCAAGGCTCCTAGATCCACACATCCGCGCCCTATCTTGCTTTCTTCAACAAAGATCGGTTCTGATACGGCTACTGAGGGTCGGACTAAACCCGCATCCAAAGAATCTCCGCCAATCCGCTTCCACAACTTCTTCTCAATCTCCGTGGATCATCCGATAGAGTCTACAGAGGTTCACTCGCACGAGCTTCCATCTCGATGATCCGCTCGCTTTCGCGGCACTTCTAGGCAACCTCGGAGGCATAACACTCAAAGAATCCTCCCAAGATGGGGGCTATGGCATCCGGCACCCGACTTGCCTGTCCGGGCTTGGTCTCGACTATTGTCGACATATGTGTGCTCACCCTTCCTAAGGCCTTTCGTTGGCAGTACAGACATGCCTTCTCCCCGGCGTCTCTAGCGGCTTTGTCACGTTGCCACAAAGCATGGTCGCTTTCATCCATGATCACCGTACCATTCAAGCGCTGCAAACAAGGCCACTGGCCTTGAAGAAATCGCCTAATATGAAATCAAAATCATCCAAAGGAACACTAAGGAAGTCTATCGTGACCTTCCAATCCCATCCGAATTCGCTATGTTCTTCACATACCATGCCTCAGGCTTATTACTTACGCTTTGAGCTTGTCGTCATCCTTAGCTTAGCTTCAAACCGAGTCCGTTGCTTCCTCTTGTTGATACAAAATTGTGGCCGCCCGCACCGGCTTCACCAATGCTATTAATTTTTCGGGCCCTGGCCAGCAACTCAACATATATCGGGCCTCTTCCGTGAGTCGCTCACCCGCATCGTGATTCAACAACCGAAGAGGGTTGCCTGCAGGGGCCTCGTCTCCGCTATCTCCCCTTCGCCTCTCGAGTGCACGGAGCCCTTCTTGGGCAATCCTCGCGACGGCCCATCGTGATAAAGCATCCCGACTACCGGGTAGCCTTATAAGTCGCCTCTCCCCACTTAGCCTGTATCCCCGCACTTCAACCTTGCTCTGCACTCTGGAGGCTTTCCATCTGACTTCCGGTTCGACCTGTTGTGGCCTTCCCCTTTGGGTGGGAGTAGAGGAAGAGGTCATCTGTGAGGCCTGATAGGCACCACACAAGCATGGCCGAGGGCGTCTCGACACCTTGCCTCTCGGGCCTGGGCTGAGTTCATCCCCGTAATCCGACACAGTTGGAACTTGTCTACTTCAGACATGTCCTGATGTCGGCGGATCAACGAAGCAAACTCCTTCACATAATCTCCGATCAGCCCGTCCGCTTCGCTTCGTGAGATTCCTCGCCATCCACGTCAGAGCCCGGTAAGAACTCGATCTTTCAGCTTTCCTTTTTCAAGATCTCCCAAATTTTCCATTCTTGGTCGGCCAAATAAAGAAGGCTGTCCGCCGCCGTTCGTCCGCACTTCAAAGCTTTGCATCACCCAAATACATAGTGGTTATCAGCACTGCTCACCCACCTAAGATTCGAGCAAATGATGAAATATCGCCTCCATGTCCCCAGAGGAAATTCTCCAAGTCTTTACATAAGGGCACGCCACCAAAAGGTCTTGGGCTCAGTACTGCACCTTCGCGCAGAGGCGGATCTCAGCCAGATGGCGTGCCCCGCATCACCGCCGCTTCAAAGAACACGATCTCCTCTAGAGACTGATCCGCTCCTCGAACCTGGGCCATGGCCCCGCATTCGTCGCGGAATGTCCCCATCCGCTCCCCCACGGCCTCGCCCCTGCCCCATCAATTCATGCCGTGAGTCAAGTCGCAGACGCGACGACTATCGAAGGCGGAGTTCAGCCGCCAACGGCCTATCTCCGCGCCAAGCCCGACACCGGTGCCTACCCCGCTCTTATCCTCGCTTACTCGCTTCACGCAGCCGCATCAACCGTTAACTCGCCGCTACACATCCGTGGCTCCGACACCAACTGTCACACGCCTTCTTTTGCTCGTGCGGCGCCTAGGAACCCGTCAGGGCCACCCTTCAATGCCTCACTAGTCTCCTCGAACACAAGGCTGCTGGCACTCCTCCCAACTCCGCATTTTATTGGGGCTACCAAAATACAAGACAATTTCGCAGGCTCCCACACCTCGGGCTCAACTTTTCCGTGGATCCAACCCGCAACATAATGACCACAATCCAAGTGAGCACAAGAGTTCTTAAGTATAGGATGCTCAAGGGCAATCCTAGTACAATAATGACTAAGAGTCCTACTCTAACTCTAGTCTTCAAATCCAAGAAGCTCAAAGACAATCCTTCCCGCACAGAGTCCCGACTGAATGAAACTCCCATACACACCCACACGATCTCTAACACGAGTGAGTCCTCCCCGCCTGTGAGTCCCACTCGCCAGAGCCCTCCCCGCCCCGACAGACCTTCCGGGCCAGGAGTCCAGCCCGCTAGGAGTCTTTTCCCGCCAGGGATGAGGAGTCCTTCCCGCTTGGGAGTCCTACCCGCCAGGAGTCCCACGCACAAGACTCCTTCTATCGTAGAATCCTCATTGCACTCTGGGATTAGATGTCACGCCTGCCTCGCCCACAAATAGTTCGACATTCGCCCCAATCGATTCGCTGGCCAAGTGCCACGCCCCAGGCCCCCTCTAAGCCGTGAGTGCCGTGATAGCCAATGTGGCGCCGTCCCGACCGACCATTTGCTTGCCTTCCACTCATGTGCGTCGTCACGTTCAGGCTCTCCCGTGGGACATGTTTTCCCAACCTTGCCTTGCCTCGCTTTCCCTTGGCGGGCCAGCGGGGGCCAAGGCGCTTACGCCGCATCCGACTGCGGTTATCTAGCCGAGGGGCACAAAGATGTCTTCGTACAAAGTTACACAAACAATTCTCAGCGTAGACACACAACACGTTGATGTAGTCCATATAATTGTGGAACTCAGGGCTAAATGTTACATACACAACAATCATCACAGATCGACAAACCTTGTTGTAGATCACTTGATATTATTTATAATGATTCATATCTAATCGTATATAATCAATCTAGCAGGAGATAATAAAGATATACAGACGCTGAAGCGTGCTATATCCCAAGATAGATGTGAGAGATAAATAAATAAAGACGGTGATAATAAAGATGTTGTATGGCTCAAGTTATATCCCATAATAGATAGGAGAGATAATAAATAAAGACGTTGCATGTATGTTGATAGGGAGAAAGTTCTTAATACTAGGCTAACCTTAGTCCTATTCCCTTCAATCACTCTAGCAAGTTTTTTTTCTCGAGTAGATATTCCACATCGAGCCCGAAATGGCCTCGGTAATTCGCAGATATACAATGTTTAAACCTATTTTACAAACGAATTTGATTGTGAAATACAAGGATAATTTAATCCAGACACACCTATTAGTGCAATGACTTTGTTTCTGATAATCAATTAATGAACTCCAACCAAACAGACTTTAAATTTAACACCTAATATTAACAACTCTTCAAAATGCAGGGCACCAAAACAAAACTAATTAAATCCCATATATTTTTCAACCACATACCAATACCAATGCCGTAGCTGTCCTACAAACAATATGGAGCTTGCCCAGCTATTTCTCTCATACTTATCCGATTTATAATTCAAGGTATTCCAAGAAACTAACATGTTAGTCTCAACATGTTCTCTAGCCCAGATTCCTACAACCAAAATTCGCCTCAGAGGAATTTTCTCACCCTAACATATGTGGTGACCCAATTTGTTGCATACATTCCAAAGACAAGGTATATACTTCTTTAATTCAAATATTTATCGTATTTCATTGATTTTTTTTTAAGAAGCATGATATTTATATTAAAATCCAAATCTTAAAAGCTTGAGCTTTTAGGAGAGTTGGTAGTTTAACATAGTATCAGATCTTGGTTTGACAAGAGGTCCCGAATTGGAGTCATCTCTCTGCAATTTGAATATTTGACTACATTGTTATTTGAGTCCATAGTGGAATTAGTGGTTTGTTTGAATCTCTCCATGTGCGTTTGATATGGTACATTTGAAAGGGTTGTAAAGCATGATATTCATATTAAAACCCAAATCATAAAAGTTTAGCTTAGAGATTTTTAGTTGAACAATTTTTCATGAAGCAAAATTGGCTGGTAAAACTTTGGTCCAAGTCACATTTGCCCGCAAAGAAGAATGTGTCGAGGATCCGAAAAGGAAGGGAGTAAGGAAGTTAATGGTCAGCACGTCGCTAGCCCTTCCCAATTGCCGAATCATTGATGCAAAGGCAACGGCTTGAGTTCATACCACTTTGAAGGGGAGATAGAAGAGGCATTACAAAATATTTATGACAGCTTTTCATGACGCCACGATATGGATTTCTGGGTGATGATCTCTAGAATATCGCTTCTTCGATTTGACTACTCAGTCAACAAGGGTACATTATTTCATGTGGTAAGAGACCTAAGATAATCTTTGCATACAACGGCAGAGTCAAGAAATGACTTGAGGGGCAATAGTCAAATATTTAGTTAAGAGGCGACATTTCAAACTAGTACGTGAGCCAGATTTTGCTTCAGAAGCGGCATCATATATTATACAATGTTTTTAAATACATTTTTTCTTATATATGTGTATCGCTTAACATACATTATATCATATAAAATTATATAAATTAAATAAATGATATTAGTATAAATAAAAAATAAAAGTCAATATAAATTCCAACAAATATATGATTCATCATACTTTTTAATATTTCTCCAATATGATAAAAAAAGATGTAAAATGTCATTATAATTTCAATAAGAATATATTTATTTCAATTTTAACATCAAATCCTCATAATCAAGGTATCACTTAATATAAATACAAAATATATAACACCAACAAAAAAATTCCAATATATTCATTTATCATTTTTTAACATGTTTTAAAAATATTCATTTATCATTATCATAACATACTTTAAAAAATATTAGATGAACTAAGAAATATAATGCTAACTTAACATGAAGCTTTAATAACAAATCAAAATTTATTTTTTAATAATAAATTTAATATTAAATATAAAATATTATTATTAATAATCATCTTAAGAAATGAAAAACACATAAATTTTCATTTACTTATATAATATTTCAATGAAATTTAAAAATATAAATACTAAGAAACTTACAAAATTTTTCTCTCCCTTTTTTTTCCTATTTTTTCTTTTTTCTCTTTCACATTTTAGAGTTTCTTTATGCTCCTCAAAACACTTTAGGATATATATATAAGTTTGGCTTATGTTCCCTCAAAAACGCTTTAGATATATATAGTTTGGGTCAGAGATCAAAATGACTATACTTGAAAAAATTGAGTCAAAATTATATATATATATATATATATATATATATATATATATATATAGACATGTATAGATAGTTTATATTTGGCTTTTCTAAGATGGAAGGACATCTTTATGGTTAATTGGGTTGAAGCTTTATTCTAAGATCATAGCCAAGGCTCTAGTCATAGGAAAATGATTTTTTTTCAACCTGTCGATGCACAAATATTTTTAAGGAACTAATAGTTTTTCAAGGGGCATTTGATTCTTGCTCGTGACTTGGCAGGCATATGCCCCTGGTCGACGCTGCCTCCGCCAATGTTTCAACTTAAAACATTATATATATCATAGTAGTAACAACTAAAATCTTAAGTAAATTATATGGTAAGGTTGTAAGTGGCTTGTTTCCAGAGAAATTTTTTTTTAAAATTTGGAGGCATTTCAAATTAAAAACATTATAGTATATTGATAACAACTAAAATCTTAATTAATATCTAGGCCAGGTTTGATTCCCATTGGATTTTTTTTTTTCAAAAAATATTAAAGGGGGTATGTGCCTTAGGGCACATTGACTCCAATTCCTCTGCTGTATAGGATCCGATCTTATATTTGCTTGGATCTAATGTTTAATATCTATGCAGGGATATTTGACAAGTTTAAGGATGAAAAAGGTGGCTTTAAGGAAGATTTGATCACAAATGTAAAAGGCATGCTAGGGTTGTATGAGGCTGCACATCTTTGGGTTCATGGAGAGGACATACTTGAAGAAGCACTTGCTTTCACCACCACTCACCTCAAGGCCATGGTAGAAAGTTTAAGATATCCTCTGCGTACTGTGCTCTGGGCATGCCATGGAGAGTCTAGGAAAGGTTCGAGAGGATTTCGCATGAAGCTTCCCATGATGAAACTTACTAAAGCTAGCAAAAATTAGATTTCAATCTAGTGTAGTCACAAAGACAAGGAAGAAATGAGCAATCTTTCAAGGTTGGTGCTTGAATCACTCCACACTCATTTTCCAAGCATTCTTATCTTATCTTATCAGCACAAGGAAGAACCGATCATATTGATGTCTTTTAATTAGGTGATGGAAAGAATTAAACTTTGCTACAAAGCTACCTTGCACGAGATAGATTGTGGGAATGCTACTGGATACTTAAAGTATTTTAGCCCAAATATTTATGGGCTAGAAGATTTAAATCAAAATAATTTCCATGACTTCTATTATAGATGATATCTATGATGCATATGGCACATTTGGAATAATTAAAACACTTTTACAAAAGCCATTGAGAGGTTTGAACTCGAAAATTACTAATCATGGTCTTGTATTGTATGTATTGAATTTATATATACATTATTTCTGACTCATGTATTTTATTCATAGTGGATATTAACAACATAGATCACTTAGAATATATGAAACTCTTATGTAGCACTATTAGATGTACAAAGAAATTGGAAGAAGAGACGATGAAAGACTGATACCAATATTGGGTTCACTATGCGATAGAAGCAGTAGAAGACAACTCTACATATCTCTCGCATTTTATTTAATCTCCTTATATATTCGGTGATGTAATAGGATGAATGATATTTAGATGAAGAATCGCTAGAGCTTACTGTTGAGGCAAATGGTTCCACTAACGACATATACCAACAATAGAAGAGTACATGGGTGTTGCGTTATTAAGCTCGTAAAGCTACTCCCTTGCTTACAACCTCAGTTTCATGGGAAATTCGAGGAATCAGAATAAAAAGAGGCCTTTGATCGGGGCGATTAGTGATCCTAAGATCATCAGAGCTTCATCTCTAATTGCAAGGTTCATGGATGACATGACATCACATAAGGTATGGTGATTTTCGGGAAAGTACTTAAAAAAAAAGTCAAGAAAAAATGTTTTTTTTTTTTTCATTATGATTGTTTTATAAAAAAAATATTGTTAAGAAGTATGCTATTTATATTTAACTCAAATTTTATGTTTGAAACTTTTAGGAAAAGTTGAGTATTATAGCCTAGTTCAATAGAGGCTTTGAGTTCGAGTCACCTTTATAAATATAATCCTCATTTGTTTATTGAGAGATTTGATTAAAAGACTTTTTGAAAACCCAATTTGGAAAAGTTGACCCTTTATTAGTTTTTTCCTTGATTTTGAAATAAATACCCTTCATATTTTCTTGTAAAAACAATCCCTTCCTTTAAGAGACAATTTAAGTACATAAAATGGAGACGGGCTCTTAGTCCAAAATATATTATTTTTCAAGAAAAAACATGAGAAATGTTAGATTCACAATTTTGGGGTAATTTGATATTTTTTAACCAAATATTTCTTGTTTATTTGAAAGTCCATAAGACTCTCTTTGGTTTATTTGACTCTTTACATGTAAATAAAAAAAAAAAAAAATCAAATATAATTATGAGTAGTTAGAAAGTTACACTTTTGTATGAATATACATGGAGTTTGACCAAAAGAGAGAGCATGTAGCCTCAAGCATAGAGTGTTACATGAAGCAATATGGTGGCAATGAGGAACAAGTATAGAATGAGTTTCATAACCAAATTGAGAAAGCATGTGTGAGTGCCATGGCTTTTGGGCCCAAAACCCACTATGCAATAGGCCCAACATTTGTTACCATAAAACCAAAGAGAAGCTATTCAGACGGGAAAGACCCGTGTCCTGTCTGAAGTCCCAAGTCCCCTAGCCGGCCGTCCTACCGCTTACAGGATATTCATCCATAGATCTCTTAATTCAGCACGTCTCAAAACAATAATCCTAAATAAGGGAGAATTGGTCTTTGATAAGGAAAGTCAAATTTTATCACTAAGTTGGTGATATTATCTCTCCAAAAATTAAGGAGAATTGGTCTCTGATAAGGAAGGAGAGATTCTACCGCCAAAATCACAAGATTATCTTTCCAAGAATCAAGGGGAAATTCAAGTATAAAACAAAACTCCCTACGAGGGAAAGGTATGCAATCCGAACGAGGTAGCATTCCTTTTCCATCTTCTCCATCCTTTTTGCTGACTTAAGCATCTGAGAGGCAGTCGGCACACCGCCGCCGGATCCGTTATTTTTTACAAGTTTATACCACATCGCTGATGCCCCGGAGGTCAAATGATCCAAGTACCAACACTACGCCGCCAGGAATCAAACAAGTCTTATCGACGACGCAGTGCGGCTTGGCTCGTACGCTTATCCGATAGCCTTCGTCACTGCAGCTCAAACGGTTCCCCTCCCAACGCCTGGATTCGGCTGGACACGCTGTACCGTCAAGCAACCCAGTGATCCGGCCGCCGAAGATCAATTTCTTCATCGTGTCAAGATATGGAGAAAAATGAGGAGCAAGCGAGACAACAAAGGAATCGCAGAACGCCGCCGAGCACCCTAACGGAAAATGATCGTATGCGGGCCTAAGTAGAGAAAATGTGTGATCTTGACGAAAGAGACGTGCAAGATAACGGTCAAGCAAAGCATCCAGTCGTTCGCGATAAAGGAAAGAAGCCCATCGTCCTTGATGACACTGATATCCCAGCAAACGACGAGTTATTCTCAGATAGTTCGCCAAATCTCTCTCCAGCAAAAAGAAACAAAGATAGATCGTGCCAAAGACACTCACATCATTCTCGCATTCAAGAACTACGCTTGATATCGCTTTTATCAAGTAAACAAGCCAAGGTCAGAATCAGCCGAACAAAGAGCCCGGGAACGCATTTACCTTACTCCACGACGCAATGTCGCCCATGCAAATACCTTTACTCCTCGCTTTAACAGTGGCCCCGCGCCTCCACATACCACTTGCAACAGCGATTCGAAGCCCCAATGACATACTTTCTTCCCCCTCAGGGCAACACATCCTTGATTAGGAGCCACTTCGAGGATTCATCATGCCAACCTTCGCTATGTTCGACGGCTCTAGTGATCCTAATGACCACATGCTCGATTACAACCAAGCAATGACTTTGAACATCAGAAACGATCACATGTTATGCAAAGTCTTTCCGGCTAGTCTCCAAGGGTCGGCGCTAGCTTGGTTCCATAGGCTCCCACTTAATTCGGTAAATTCGTTCAGTGAGCTTTGGACCATATTCATCTCTCAATACATTTGTTCAGTACGACAGAAAAGGAATATTAGTTCTTTACAAACTATAATAAGGCAGAAAGAGGAAACCATACGGGACTTCATCAAGAGATTAGTGCTCAGCCCAAGAGTAAAAGCTTGCCAAAGATGGATGCCATCCCATTAACTCGTGAAGAGCTGAAGCCTGCCTACCTTTCTTCCACTCATTGTCTTGGGGACCGGGCCGTGACTACAATGGAAGAGTTGTACAGATGGGCAGACAAATATTCAACCTTGAAGATAACATCCCCAGGCAACCACTCAAACAAGCCATGATCACGAGTGTTTGCTGGAAACAAAGAAGACCTGGAGGGAAAAAAGCCGCCTAAGTTCGGCCAAGGGCAAGGCAAAAATGGGAAGCGACCCCGAGACCAACCTCTGAAGAAGAGGGAGCCCCCGTAATTCACTCCTCTAATTATCACCTATGAGAGGCTGCTGCCCCTCATTCGCGACTTGCCAAATTTCAAGTGGCCTGCGCCAATCCAGAAGGACCCTACTTAGAGAAACCCATCCATACGTTGCAATTATCACAGAGATCATGGGCATGAGACCAATAGGTGTTGAAGCCTAAAATTCCTGGTAGAAATACTGATTAAAGCAGGGCACGTTAGGAGATATATTAGGGAAGTTGATCGCGAGGAAGAATCCGCACCTACAACAGGAATAATCACAACCGGCCAGAATCGCACTACCCGAATCTAAGCCTACCATTAAACTATATAGTGGAAGCGGCCTCGACGACGCATCAAATAAACGCCACTGAAGCTCTTGAGAGCAGCCACGATCAAAGCTCGGGTGAACGCTATCCACACAAACAGTAGTTGGGAAGAGACCAAGCCTATAAACAACCCCAGTAAACCCAAATAGGTAATTGTGCCCCCATTACGATGCACTTCAGATTTCACCCTTCAGATATCGGCTTTGATGTGCAATAGGTGCTAGTAGATCCTAGTAGCCGCGAGATTTGTTGCAACGGCCCACTCTTCAACCGCATGAAGCTTTCCCGCAAATGCCGACACGGTCTAATGAACTTTCCCGGTTTCAACTGCAACAACCATGACAAGAGGGAGATATCACACTCCATACAAGGTGGTCGCCATCTAGCGTGCTTTATTCTCAGTTGTCGACGACTTGGGACCATATAATTGCATAGTAGGCAGGGCCTAGCTATACTCGATGAAGGTTGTCCCTTCAACATATCATCACATGGTAAGTTATTTAACCAATACAGTAAGGTGTCGATCTTTTAAGAAGCACAATGCATGGAAATGGTACCAATTATCCATGCGAGAACAGAAAGAGGAAAAAGGTTAAGATGTTCTTCCCTTCGGGGATCGCATTCCCACATAGCAGCTACAACTCGTCTCCTAGGTAAGGGCAAAAGAAAAAGGATCCGTTAGCTATGGATCCGAGGCAAGTCGCCGACAGCCGACGAAATTCACATACGCCGCCGCCACCGTTTATCCGCTGAAGAAAAAGAACAGTATGATGCGCATTGTCAGAAATGCAAAATGTATTCACTTGAGTCACTCAAACATGGCCGGGATGGACCCAACGTCATTCTCCTCATAAACTTAATATTATTGCCAATGCAAGAAAAGCTTCGTTAGGTAGAAGATAGCGCCAGCTTTCCACCCGTGACATCGCCATCGTATCATTCAAACATAAGTAGACAATATGTCGAAGTGTGCTTTATCAGAGAGGTGAAGTATGCTAAATGGCTTGCAAACGTAGTAGTTGTCCTGAAGAAAGGCGGTAAATGGCATGTATGCGTGGACTACACGGACCTTAATGAACCATGCCCAAAAGACAGCTTTCCCTTGCCACGAATAGATCAAATCGTTGATGCCTCTGTCGAGCATGGGATGCTATCATTTATGGACGCCTTCTCAGGCTATCACCGAATTCCAATGCACCCGCCTGATGCAGAGAAAACGACCTTCATTACGCCATAGGGGCTATACTGCTATAATATGATGCCCTTTGGTTTGAAAAACTGGGGCGACCTGTCAAAGACTAGTGACCAAGATATTTCGGCCACTAATTGGCAGGACAATGGAAGTTTATATTGACGATATGCTTGTCAAGTCCAAAGAGTGCCCCGATCATACGAAACACCTGCAAGAAACTTTTAAGCTATCACATGAACAAAGATAAAACTCAATCCCCAGTGTGTGCTCGGGAGTCAGTTCGCATAAAATTCCTAGGCTCTTTTGTGGTGACACATCGGAGGATTGGAGGCCAATCCTATTCAACTCAAGGCTATTATGGAATCCCAAACTCTACCACCAAAAGGAGTGCACAAGAATTAACTAGCCGATCATGGCCATGAGGCGATTCATCTCGCTTTACGACGGCAGCCGTTTTCACCTCACTCTAAAAGGGGCTAAGCAAATCGACTAGGATAAAGAATGCGACCAAGCCCTTATAGCAATCAAGCAATATCTCACCGAACCGCCAATTATGGCTAGCCCGGGATAGGTGAAAGGCTCTACCTTTACATAGTTGTTTATGATGTTTCAGTAAGTGCAACTTTATTCAAAGAAAATGAGCAATGGGCAAGCGTGGGCCCATATTTTTTATAAGCAAGTCCCTATCTAAGGCGTAGAACCCAATATAATCGGGCCCGCAGCAAGCCTCGTTAGCCCCTCGTGGTAGCCGCCTAAAAACTCCACCCCTACTTAGGCATCCCGCTATCAGACTCACCAATCTCCTCTAAGAAGCACTATACATAAGTCGACCCGTCAGGGTGAATGGCTAGGTAGGCAATCGAACTAAGTAAGTTCGACATTCAATTCAAACCTCGTCTGGCGTTGGAAGAACAGGTATTGGCTGACTTCTTAGTAGAGATTCCTCAAAAAGAAATAGAACCAAACAGCTCCGGATGGTGGACTCTGAATGTGGATGGTGATTCAAGACAAACGGGAGCTTGCCTAGGGCAGCAACTTAAAGCCCCAACCGGAGAAGTCATAGAGCAGGCCATACGTCTTAATTTCTCTGCTTCTAACAACGAAGCCGAATATGAAGCAATCATTTCCGGCTCGATCTAGCAATCTCCGTGTTCGTAGAAAAAATCATCATATGAAGCGACTCTCAATTGGTGGTCAAGCAAGTAAACGGGGAGTATGAAACAAGAGAACAACGTATGGCTAAGTATGTGAGTTTGATCAACTTATGGTTGGGAAATTTTGCGACCTGGCAGTTGGAGCATATCCTGAGAAGCTCTAATTAAAAGGAGGACGCTTTGGCTACCGTAGTTGTGTCCCTACCAATAAAAGAGATAAAGGTTCTCCCTCGTGATACCATCACCAAAGTCGCCGATCACTACCACCCAGTAAATGAAGTAGATGAACAGTCCTTCTGCGGATGACTCGTAGTCCGCTGGTTAAGTTTGGGGAACTATCGGATAACAGAGCCGGGCTTCCCACAAGATCCAAGTCCGTGTAGCCTTGCCTCCTCATTAACTAAGTGAAGGTGCGTATAAGCGGTCCCTGGGTGGTCCCCATCTTAAATGCCTCACTCAACAACAGGGACAATACATACTGGCAGAACTCCATGATGGGATATGTAGATGATGGGATATGTAGAAATCATCCAAGCAGTAGGACATTGGAACATAGAGCACACAATCTAAGGGGTTACCATTACGACCATGTGGGGTAGGATGTCGCCATGTTAGAAAATGTGATCGCTACCAACGACAAGCCCTAGTCTCAAAACTCCTTACCCAAGATTTAACAACCATAACAAGCCCCTGGCCCTTTGTTCAGTGGGGTATTGACATAGTTAGGCAATTGCCTACCGCCCCAGCTCGAAAGAAGTTGTTGTTAGTTGCCACCGACTACTTCAGAAAATGGATAGAGGCCGAAGCCTTGAATCCATCAAAGACAAGGAAGTCATCACTTGTATGGAAAATATTGTAAAAGCGTGTCTGGGATACCCTAATCAATCAGAATAAAATGGGTCGTAGCTCGATAGCCGTATATAGGAACTTCACAAATAATTGAAAATCAAAAATCTATATTTTTAACACCTCGCACACCCAGAAGCAACGGACAGGTAGAAGCGTCTAACAAAACACTCTTATGAACTTTGAAAAAACGCCTACATTCAGCCAAAGGAAAATGGGTGTATGGGAGCTACCGAGTGTTAGCGCTTCACAGGATCACTAACCTAAGCCAACGGTGGAATCACCATTCACCCTTACATACCTGGAGCGGAGGCCATCATCCCCACTAAATCGATGCCCACCATTCGAACGAAAATTCATAAGGAAGCAAGCACTGAAGCCATAATCAAAGACCTAGACACGGCTGACGAAAAACTTCGGGAGGCGGTAGCCGTACGCATAGCTTCATACCAACAAAGGTTAGCAAATTTGCACACGGCGGTGCTGGGCGTGATACCAAAAGCCGTGTGGAATTAGTCCTAAGAAGGGTTTTATAAAACACATATAAACCAGCGGATGGGAAGTTCCAGCCCAACTAGGAAGGACCATACACGTGTGGTTTCTGAGGCTAATAACCTCGGGTTCGTGACGCTACTGAAGGTACTGCACGTAATCATGAAATCTGCATCGGAATGCCATGCACCTCAAAATTATTATCGCAGGTGTATCCTTTTGATAAAATTATCACAATAAAATATTATCCTTTGGCATATTTTCTTAAAACCTATAATCACTTCTTTCTAAAAAGTCCGTACACGGCCGTTTTCCTCGTTGGCATCAAAAAGTCTAGGAAACGATTGCCGCCCTGGCCGGGCATCAAAAGTCCGCATTAACGTGTCGTTGTTCGGCTAGCATCTAAAAGTCCAAACACGATTGTTGTCCGGCTAGCATCTAGAGGTCCAGAAACGGCTATTGTTCGTCTAGAATCTAAAAGTCCAGATACGGTTGTTATCCGGCTGACATCTAAAGGTCCAGATACAGTTATTGTCCAACTGGCATCTAAAAAGTCCGCATAATGATAAGATCCGCTGGCATCTGTGGTCTGATACGGTTGCTTGTCCTACGTGCCTAAGGATCTAGATACGGTTGTTTTTCGGTTGGCATCCTTTAGACATGATTACTATCCTGCTAGAGTTCTTGACAAACAATGCTCATGCCTGGTTGACATTTTCAAATTTCATTAAAATAAGCTAACTGTTGCCATAAATTACAAATAAAGTTCATATGTAGCCAAAGCGGTGCCACTTGCAAAGTTTTCCAAGACAGTCGAAGCTCATACATGAAAGAAAGCACTATTCCTTTGCAACGACACCCCCCTCCTAGTCTCTAGCCGCCCCGCCTTGATCTACTCCCTTCGTGTCTGGGCCTCGACTAACCACTGGACCCGGGGATCCTCTGGTTGATAAAATTCAGAGGAAGTGGGTTGCAGAGCCAGCATGCCATCCGAGATTTCCCGCCGATCCCCCACAGATGTTGTTCTTGAATGTGCAACACCCATAGTCGTAAGCAAAGATGAGATTTAGAGACCCCGGTAGTCTTCCACCATGTCTTCCCTATCTTTGCTTTCTCGGGGCATGAAGTGGAAGACACCCCGCCTTGGATGCCCTCGAGCTCCGGAAGAAAGCGACATTCGCTCGGCCCCACGCAGGCGAACTCGGGCCTCTAAGAGCGCGATCTTAGCCTTCCTTAACACAGCCCACCTTCTTCCGCAGCCACCAAAGAATTTAGGGCCTTAGTCATATCAACTTCTACCCTAGCTTGGACATCTCTTGCTGTCGTAGCCACTAACTGTCGTAGCTATCTTTTGGGCATGCTTTGTTGATGTCTGTGTAATCTACACATACTCACCACTTACCCCCTTTCTTTGGAACCACCACCACGTTGGCTAGCCATTCGGGGTACTTCATTTCTCTTATGAAACCTGCCCTCAACAAGTTGTCTACTTTAGTATGAATGATCTAATGACGATCTAGGTGGAAACATCTCACTTTATGTCTTACTGGTTTGATTGCAGGGATAATATTTAGTTTGTGAGAGGCCACCATCTGGTTAATCCCAATCATATCTGAGGCTCAAAGCGAATACATTCATATTATCTCAACAACATGAGTCGTAATTGTCTCTTCATCGCAGACAGAGAGAGTCAATGTGAAGCGAACTTTTTCTGCCTCGCATAACGTTATTTCTTTCTAAAGGATTCACAGCCAGCGAATCCTTATCTTTCGCCCTGACTTGGGCAGGGAACTATGATTTCTACGCGGGGGTTTAATCTTCGAGAGGAGGATTTTCAGTGCTCTTCTCCCCTCTCTGTTCCTGCATAGATAACTGATAACACTGTCGTGTGGTCAGCTAACTGTTGAAAAGGTCAACCTTTCCAACGTTAGTCAAATAAATCGACCGCTTAGCCGTAGTTGGAAGCGGATAGCTTTCATCGAAAGTGTAGCCAGTGCTTCGCCTATCCTCGTATGCCGAAATTATCTCCCTAGCGTAGGGAACTAAGGCTGTCAAGCATTATACTACCGCGGGTAATCCACAAGTCATCTCCATGTGAAAGTGGCATTCTAGGTGATCCTTAACGGCTGTCTTCCAAGAATGTATGTTTAAAAGTAAATTATGGGGTTGTGGTCAAGTTGATCGAGTTAATCGATTGAATTGACTATTTTAAAACAAGAAGATGATTGATAGGGTTCTTAGGTTTCACCCACTGGTCGATCAAGTAATTCCCACCTATTCTTCACAATCTCATCTAGGAACCATTGATGAATGGTCTTCGATTGAAGATTTTACATTAAAAGCTCTTTTAGAAATTAAAACGATCGAAAGGGATGTTTTCTAAATGCTTGTTCAAACAATTTACTCTCGACTCTTTTAGCTTCTGCATTCAGATCAAGCACAACGTGTACCGAGGATCTCTCGTTCACACGTTGTCAAGAAGATGTTCCAACTTAAGGCTCTTTATAAGATTTTTCTACAAGTGCTTAACATCATACAATCCTGTTGAGGTATAAAAGAGGAATTGAGGGTTATTACCTTGATCAAGGTGAGTTTCCACCGTTAGAACCCCATCATAAGAGTTTAGAAATTCATTGAAATTAGGAAGCGAATCATATTTGATGAAAAACTATTCATAAAAGAAACTTAAGAAAATCACACTTCAATTGCAAAACCAAAGAATCAAAACACAAATACCGGAAGAGAAAGTCGAAGTCAGGTGATCTAACTGAAAGATTACATGAAATTGAAATCCAGAATCTGCAGAAAAGTTAAGTCTCCTATTCTACTCTGTGAACCCTAGCAAAACTATGAGAAAAACACTTTCTTTTTATGAAACCAAAACCCTAGGATCAAAAGCTGTCCCTCTCAACCTTTCCTTTGGCTTTTATACCCTTTTCCATTGTGATCTCGAATTTGTGGTCAGCCGATCTAACGCACTTTTGCACCGAATTGGAATTCTGCTCAATTCCCACAATTATTACATGTTGGTACCGGTACCAATAAGTGTGATACCGGTACCGCTTTGCTTCTGCTGACTTTTTGCTTGGGGGTACCGGTACCGGTGAGAGTGGTACCGGTACCACTTGGCCACTGTTGATTTCCTACTTTGGGGTACGGTGACGGCGGAGAGTGGTACCTACCACGCCTCTCGCACTGCTCCCAACATCATTGCACTTCCTAAGACTTCACCACAATGGTTGCCATCATCCCCAATGATCCATATTCACTCTCTAGACAAGAACCCTTGTAACAATTATGCATGAAACCCGAAAAACCTGCACAAGTCCAGAAACACAAGAACCGTCAAAGGTACCTATTCTTATACAAAATGTGAGCAAAATATGACCTAAAGGTACTAAAATCCGATATAATTTCGCTTTTCAGGTATTCAACACACCCCTAACCTGCATCTTGCTAGTCTCTACAAGATTTGAAACTAGTGACACCTTACTAATTATGATTTCCAACAACATGCGCTGGGTGTAGTTAAGCTTTGCAAGTTTCTCAAAAGGGCAAAAATTGAGCAAGATACTTCAACCTGATAGACTATGTAACCGTCTGACTCAATTAAAACCACAGTCTCAAACAATGAACATAATAACAAACTATTACAAAACCAAGATATTCAAATAAGGGACCATGGAATTGAGAAAAAGAAGAGCTGCCATGAAAGCACTAAACTGAATTGAATGAGATTATAAAGGCAACAGTTTAACATTATGATAAAGCAGATGTGTATATAAAATTATGCAGAAAAATATAAAAAGAGTGCCTATTCCGCTCAAGTATACGCTTGTCAAGTAATAAAGTGTACCTAAGTACAGATATCGATCCACAGGGAAAATGGGGATGCTAAGTGCCAAAATTATAATACTTCTCTAATATCCAAACTAACAATTGTGATAGTAAAACAAAATTTAAACTAAACTAATGAAATTTCTAAATCTAACTAATGAAGTTCGTAACTAAGGGATACCAAGAGATGATAAATTCATAGAGTACTTGGTGCAATCGGACAATCCTCTTAGATCTAAGTCAAAATTCTACTCTATTGTTTCATGAAAATGCTTTCCAAGGCGACTCTTGTCTAATTTAATTATAAGCCTCTCTCGAGGTCGAATAACCTACCAACTAACACCGGGGTCTTTTGCTTCTCAACCAACCCCAAGCATTAGATGCTTTAAGATCCAAAGTCTCACGCCTCCTAATTACCGACACTTTACACTATCGTGCTAATTAGGTTGATTCATCTATGTCTAGTTCTTTACTCCCTTCTCAGATCTTGCAAAGAACCACTCACCACATTGAGATTAGCCAGAAATCAATATGTAAATAGAACCAAGTATGAATCAATAGAGTTGCATTCACAAGAAACAATAGAAAACGGAACATTAACAAATAGATATAAAACACATGTTCAATATACAACCAAAACCCTAGATCTACGAATTTAAAGCATGATAGAGGTTTGATACATCATAAACTTAGGGATAAAGCATGAGAAAAAGAGGGAGTAAGAAACTATAATGATCAAATGATGGTGAGTCTCTGATTTTCTTCCACAAATCTCATGATCTTCTCCTAAATCTTCAAAAAACAGCTCCCCAACCCTCCCCTTGGTCCCAAAGTGTGGACAAAGTCCCCTCTCGAGCCCTAGCAGCCTCCCTCCCTCGCCTCTTTCGGCTCGAGCTTGAAACCTCCATTATGGGCTCAAATGGGGCTAAAATCCACCCAAACCGATTCTCGAACGTCGCGACGCTGTGCAGCAACGTCGCCAAAGGCGACGTCAGGATGTTTGGTTTCTGCAACGCCGCGACGTTAATTCTCAACGTCGCGAAGCTGCAGTCCCTGTTTTGCTCCAACTCGTGAAGGCCATAACTTTGTCATACGAATCTGGATTTGGGTGTTCTTGGTACCGTTAGAAAGATTCTATGTAGAATCTAGCCATATATAACTTGATGCAATATGAGCTCATATGATGTCTGAAAACATCAAAATACAAAGTAGCCTCTCCACTGAAGGTGCTGCAATGTTTGCTGTTTTTCTTCAAGTTTTGGAACTTGCATAACTTCTTTGTTCGAACTCCAATTTTGGTGTTCTTGGTATCACTAGAAAGCTCTTGAAGTGTAGAATCCATCAATATATGGATTGATGCAATAGGAGCTCATATGATGTCTGAAAATGTCAAAATACAGTAGCCTCTCCTGCTGCTTATGTAGCAGTTTTTCCACCAATTTTGCACAATTCCACCAAATGGATGACCTGATCATAAGTGTGAACATTTAGAGCATTAGGGCACTTATTTAACATAAAAACACTAGAAAAACTAACTAAAGCATAGGGATAAAATGAGTATTTAAGATACTCATCACATTACCAAGCAACTACTATGCATAAAAGTCAAGAGGAACAACCAACACAACTAAAATCAAAAAGGTTTTGAAGGCTTGTAAATCTACTCCATAGCAAACAAATAGTGGCTATATGAACAAAATGGGTGTTAGCATGACGTGGCTGAGGTCTCTACCCAATTGCCAACACCACCCTAATCTAGCCTACCATGCATTACTTCCGCTCATCCTCCCACTACCCACACACGGCCCTCATCAACACAGTCGTCAAGCTCCTCCGAATCCCCTTCCAAGTCAGGAAGGGGGACATCTCCCACTGCAGGTTCTCCTTGGTAGATATGACTCTCGAGCCTGGAGAGCCTGTGGTCTAGCTGTTTCTGCTTCCCCAATATGCATTTAAACCACCCCTAGATCCGACGCTCCATTATTTTTGGTGCGGATGCTTCATCGACCCTTGAGTCGAGGATTCTAAGAGGCCCCTGAATAACCACGGGGATGTGAAGACCGAGGTCTCATGGATGCGCCTGCCTCGCCTCTGCTTGGGCTTGTAATGGGCCCCAGCTTTGGAAGAATTCTCTTTTCTCTAACCACTCCCCTCATCCCCGCAACTTCCACAAGATTTGTAACTAGAGTTGGGAATGGGATATGCCTATTTTCAGTTGGGGACTGCAGAAAATCCCTCATAACGCACCATATAACCAAGGCATAATCAATGATCTTCCCCGTCATCACCTCATATAGAAACTGAGTTTCTTCCTTGCTGGGCAATTTCTCGTTACCCTTCGGTCCAATCATATCATGAATAATTTTGTTCATCAACGCATATTCAGGCTTGAGCTTCCCTAGAACGAATTCCTTGCATATAAAACCTCTCATGGCAATGTGGATGCAGTACATGGCATCAAGAAACAATCGGGCATCATCAATCCGCAATGGCCCTAAGGGTAAGGTCGGCCGCGGGCCGCAGGGCGGACATATCGCAAAGAGTGAGCTTATCGAATCAGGTGATCTTTAGCAAGCTTACCCATAATAAATGGTCTCTAGCAGGGTATCTACACGCTGATTTTCTCTCAAATTATGTAAATTCCCAACCAAGGCCTGTGACTTGTACTTCAACACAAACAAACCGCAAATTCCCCGCTCTTGAATAATAGCCCTGATGTGGATGCGAACAAGAATGTGTCCACTTTCACACCCCCGCCGTAATGAAAACCCGCCAGCAATTGATCAGCCCACTTTTCCCGCTGAATCGAAGACCTCGCGAAACATAGCTTCACCCTTCATCCGCGCCTCCAGCTGCCTCCTCACTCGTGTATGAAGAATCTCTCTTCACTTTCCCTTGCCCTTCTTTATGGTCTGCGAGGTGTCGGATTTCCTTTTCTTCACAGCCCGGTCCATTGAAGAGCTAGGAGCCTTGCCTTTTCAAACATTTTTTGATCTTGCCATAGATATGGCAAGAATAGAAAATACAGCAAAGACAGCCCAAGCACACAAAACAATATCCCAATAACCCATTTCCATAAGTATCGGGCTGGCCCCGTTTAGTTTAGACAAAAACTTCCTCCCCATACCAACAGTCGATCCCCTAATCCACCAAGAACAGAAAACCACCAATCCAAACCACCCAAACCAATCCATGTGACACAATGAAATACCGCAATAAAAAGAAATATGCTTCCAAAGAAATGAGGGCCGCTTACCACGTCTGTGCGGTGAACTGAGAAGAATCCGGATCAGAACGATGAAAACACTGGTGGAAACACGTGATCTCGGCTCGGGCTTGCAGGGAGAGAAGTGGCCAGTGGTTTGTCTATATAAGAGCCGAGTACGGGTGGCGACAAAGGAGGGAAAAAGGGATTAAAACCCTAATTTGGCCTAAATCGCCCAAATGGGCATCGTACTAAGATGCGGTACCTGGGCATCGAATGGGCACTACCGGGCCAGGACAAGTGGTGGCCCAGACGGTGAAAGTGGTACCTGCATTTCACTCAGTCTCCATTTTTTTTTTTCTTTTTATTTTCTTTTTTTTTCTTTTTTTATTTTATTATTTTTTATTTTTATATTTTTGTAAATTTGGAACAGTAGTGCCGATATATAAATATATCCTTTTCGAATGCCCTCCATCCTGGATTCCACTGAATGCTCATTTCTCTCCCCCGGCTCATATTCTCGCCCCAAACTAATCAGGTTCACTGAGCTAACAATCAGACTTCCCTCTCTTGACACCTTCACACTTACCATGGGGTCCACTGTATTTCTTGTGATCATGGTTCCTAGGGTTCGAACTGAATTGGCAACTCAAGGCTCAAGATGGGTGCAAGAGGTAAGTCAAAATGATTTCACAAAATGTAACACATAAATAATGGCCTCAAATCATTTTCCAGTTATGCATGGTGTTCCTCAGAGAATATGATGCATGTAGTTAACATGGAATGCTAAAATAATGCACAGGCAGAAGCAATAGCAGGCAAAACAAGAGTTTGAAATCGTAAAGTCTGTGGTTTGTGTAGGGAATTAGAACAAAATTCGCTAATAAGGTCCACAATATGAACATAAAGATTTCCAGCATGCTTGTTGGTCGTGGTAAATGCATTGAGATTACGTGGAATGCGTATAAGAAGTCATGCGGCTACAGACATCACAGATCAAGTACTATACCCAAAAGAACCGCAAATCGAAAAATTTTTGCCATACACTGAACATGCAACATGCGCATAGTTGGTTCCAACCAGTGTGTGCCCACCCCCACTACAGAAGGAAGCATTGTCCCCACGCATTACCGTGGTCCCCCCCACTACAGAAATGGAGGCTGCCAAGAAGTAAACGGAGGGTAGTGGAGTGGACCCTTTGGGTCTTTTTTTTTTTTTTTAATTGAAAATAAAAGCAAACGAAATAAAGAAAGCAGAAAGAAATGGAAGAAAGAAAACAAAAACTATATACAACAAGATAGGATAGGGATTACTCTGAAGGAGCATCCTGGTAGAGTGGATCTACCAGTTCCTCACTACTCTCCTAACGGTCAAAGTGCTCGAGAAATGGCTTTAGGCGTTAGCCATTAACTTTAAAGGATTTTCCATTTTCCGAATTTTCAATCTCCACTGCACCATATGGGTAAACTACCTTGACAACGAACAGGCCAGTCCACCTAGAATGAAGTTTTCCTGGAAACACGTGGGTAAATCAGTGAGTCAGATAGTAATACCTTGGTGAGGTTCAAAGGTTCTTTCGAACAATGGTCTTGTCATGGAACAAATTTTGAGCCTCTCTTGTAAATTCTCCTGTGCTCTTATAAGATTCCCGCCTCAATCTCATCAAGCTTGTTCATCCGCAGCGCCATTGCTACCTCGCCTCGAGCCAAATCAAAATTAAGAGTTTTAATACCCCAATACGCCCCGCGGCCTCCATTTCTATCGACAGATGACAAGCCTTGGCATAAAACAAGCCTAGGACATACTAAGAATAGTTTTAAAAAGTTAAATACGCAGAAGCCCAAGAGCATCTAGAAGTCGGGGTTTACCTCAATCTTTACATTTGGGGCTACCGCTTTTTTCAAAAAATATGCTCGATCTCCCATTAGCCTAACTGACTCAATTCACTGCTCGCGTGATATGCCGTTGAAACTTTGTGGTGACTCCATACTTTTTCAAAATTCTCAAAAGATCGACATAAAAATGGAGCCCAATTGTCACTAATGATTGCACGAGGTACTCCAAAGCCGAGAAAAATGTGTTCTTTTTATAAATTTCAAAACAACCTCAGGGTCATTAGTTCGCTGAATGGCCTCCACCCACTTCACACATAGTCAATAGACAACAAAATGCAAGGTACCCACAAGAAGGGAAAAGGTCCCATGAATCTATACCCCAACAATCGAAGATCTCAATGATTAAAATGGAGCAAGAGGCATCATGTTCCTTCTTGTGACCCTAATTGCTGGCACCGAAAGCACACGCTTCAAAATTCAAAGAAATCTTTAAAAGCGTAGGGCCAAAGAAAAACCAGCTTGCAATATTTTATCCGTTGTTTTCCTCGCAGAGAAACGCCCTCCACAAGCTTCCGAATGGCAAAAGGTGAGAATCCCAATTTGATCGTCATTGGGTACACACCTTCTCATCAATTGGTCTGGACGGTATTTAAACATATATGGGTCATCAAAATAATATTTCTTAATGTCCGCCAAAAATTTCCTTTTTTGTTGAGAAGTCCATTGGGGTGGAATTTGACCAGTCACCAGATAATTGACTATGTTCGCATAACATGGGCAGTGAACAAGAGCAAAAAAGTCAACCATCAAGAAAACCGGCCGCCTCATGGGTGCTTCATGAGAAACGGATTCCTGAATCCAACCGAGATAAGTGGTCAACTACCACATTCTCGACCTTTTTATCTTTACTACCAAGTTAAATTCTTGGCACAAGAGGGATCCACCAGTCAACCGAGGCTTGCATCCCGCTTAGAGCGGTGTACTTCAAATACAGGTGATCCTCGTGAAAATGGTTACAGGAGATCCTACAATGTATGACCTAAACTTTTCTAGGGCAAAGACGACGACCAAAAACTCTTTTTCCGTAGTTGTGTAGTTTGCTTGAGCGGAATCTAGAGTCTTGCTGGCATAGTAGATCACAAAAGCCTTTTTATCTTCCCTTTGTCCTAAAAAACAGCCTATAAAGATAATCACTAGCGTCACACATGATCTCAAACTAAAGGTTCCACTGGGAGATGCGATGATAGGAGGAGACACTAACATAGTTTTAAGTTTATCAAAGGTGGCCTCGCAAGCCTGTGACCATGCGAAAGGGACATCCTTGGCAAGAAAATTGCATAAGGGACGGGCTATAGCACTGAAATCTTTTATGAATCTCCTATAGAATCCAGCATGTCCCAAGAATGACCTTATATCTCTAACACACTTAGGAGATCAACTCGACTTTAGCCTTATCCACCTCGATTCCATTTTTTGATACTATGTGACCTAAGACAATCCTCGTGGTCACCAAGGAGTGACACTTCTTCCCAATTTAACACGAGGTTCTCTCTTGGCATCTCTCAAAACCTTACGTAGATTCTCCAAACATCCCCTCATATGAGTCTCCAAAACTCGAGAAATCATCCATGAAAATTTCCAAAATGATTTCTATCATATCACTAAAAATCCCCATCATGCATCGCTGGAAGGTTCTTGGTGCATTACATAATCCAAAGGGCATTTTCCTAAAGGCAAAAGTGCCAAAAGGACAAGTGAATGTAGTTTACTCTTGATCTTCTAAAGCTATCTCAATTTGATTGTACCCTGAGTACCCATCAAGAAAACAATAAAATTCATGCCCTGCGACTCTCTCTAACATTTGATCTACAAAAGGTAAAGGGAAGTGATCTTTCCTAGTGCCCGCATTGAGTTTCCTATAGTCTATGCAAACCCTCCACCCGGAGGTGACACGAGTGGGAATTTGCTCATTATTTTCATTTGCTACCAGTGACTCCAAATTTCTGTGGAACTACCTCGAGCCTGGGCCGACCCACTTACTATCTCGCACCTGGGTAAATAACACCTACGTCCAAGAGTTTTAGAACCTCTTTCTTGACCACTTCTTTCTTGCATTATTTGTCTGCCTCGTGGTTGTCTAGAGGGTTTAACATCCTCTTCCAAATGAATCCTGTGGGTGCAGATCAAGGGGCTAATGCCCTTAATATCTGCAATTGTCCACCCTATAGCAGTTTTGTAGGTTCTCATTATCTCCAACATCTTATTTTCTTGTTCTGACTCTAAGGAGGAAGATATGATTACCGGAAAAGTTTCTTCTACCCCTAAAAATGCATATTTTAGGTGTGATGGTAAAGGTTTCAACTCTCAAGTTTAGTGGTCTCTCTTCTCAAGGTAATACCTCGTCCTCGACGTATGGCGTGGGTTTAAATTCCCAGTAAATCTAAATCTATCTCGCCTAATACCCTCACTATTATGTTTAATTATGGAGTGTAGAAACTCCAACTCAGATGTGGTCACCTCCTCAACCCAACTCGGGCTTACCAGACAAGACATGAGAGGATCATCGTATGATACATTATCTAAGTATTTCTGCACCACAGAGTCAACCATGTTTACCTCACAAACATCCTCCTCATCTCCCATTCCCTTTGATAAACATTAAAGATATTCAAAATTAATAGTCATGTTACCAAATGATAGTGTCATTAGTCCCCTCCTCCCCTACAAAGGTGGATGGCATTAGTGAGCTAAGAATGGTCTACCAAGAATCACTGAACCGAGTTTCGGGTTCACCATAGCCGAGCGTCAAGCACGACAAAATCCACCTGAAAATAAAACTTATCCACTTACACCAATACATCCTTCACTATCCCTCTAGGAATCTTCACACTACGATCTGCTAATTAGAGGGTGATATCGTCACTATAATCTCTCCTAACCCTAGGATCGACATATACTAAGTAAGGCAACAGTTAACACTCGCCCCTGCGATCCACTAGAGCATGTCCTAACTTTGAATTCCCCTACCACTAGCGGAAATAGTGTGGCTTCGGTCTTTGTGATTTTGGGGCAAATTGTTTCGAATCAACGAAAGGGATCGGGCTTCTACCATAAATGCCTGGCGACACCCCAGTTTTCTTTTACAAGCACAAATCTTTAAACTCCCTGCATATGACTTAATCCGCTTAATGGCATCATCTTAGTAAAGGAATGTTCAATCCACCGCTTGAACAACTCATAAATTTCAGAATGATTGTTCAATTCTCTTCGGGCTCTCAACCTATGCGGTCATGAGGGATATGGGAGGCCTTGTCTCTGCTCTCGCTCACCATCAATAACACGCCTTGAAACATGAGGCTTGTCCAAACCCCACCATCCCCGACTAGTTCATTTTCAGAACTTTTGCATCGATTCCTTAGCTTGAATGGTTTTGTCAATTCTACCTTACCACTGAAGAGTGCATAATCTCAAATGCCTAACGTGCCTCACTTCGACCTCGAGACTCCAACACTATTTCTCGACCTCGGGGATTTTAGGATGGTTTGAGAAGGGAGTTTCCTTTTCGTTGTGCAATTTCCCACTGGAGAGGTTAGCTGAAGTGATCAGATCTCACATCATTCCGCTGCGCCCCGAAATTCGGGCAGGTCGTGGATCATTAGCCTGGACGAATCAGGTCACAATATCCTCCAAACTTCTCTTATGGAGGCCGATAAGGCCTGGATTTGACTTTAATTTGACGACCAGCCTAGCGAGGTGCACAAGAAATCCTCGAGGACCTCGACTAAATGGAGGGGCTTGGTTTGAAAAACCTTGGTTTTGAAAATCGGGGCCTGGTTGTTTGGGTCAGGTGAGCTCTCCCTCATTTCTCCGAACTAAAATTAGGGTGCTTACCCTCAAATTCTGGATTATACGCTTTCGAGTATGGAGAATTGAAAGGTTTCTTTGGTAGTTAAGGGCATTACTGCTTCTATTTGATTGCTCTTAACTCTGAGGAAGGCTCGGGCGCTTAATAGTCGGCAAAGAAAATACCGGGGAATGATGCATGGCTCCACCTAGGTCCCATATAGGGTGTGTGAGGGCATTTTGAGGCACACTAGTTACCTCATTTACCTTTTTCAACTCTATAGCTTCCAACTTCCTCGTTAAATTAGCTATTTTGCTCGCAAATCATCATTTTCTTAAATGAATTCTCCCCGTAGGTGTACTCATGCACTTTAGCACATTCACGAGGCATACTTGCTGTTCGAGCATTTTCTGCTATGATGTCAAAGAATTGAATCGCCTCCCTGTGACTTTTCCTTTGCTAAAATTCCTCCCGCACACATCATTCGATGTTGTTTTATTATCTCAAGGATAGCCCTTGATGAAAATAGGCATGATTTGTCCAACATCCAAGCCATGACGAAGGGATAGCATGGAGGAGGTCCTGTATCTTTCCCATACTATCGCAAAAGGTTCACCCGATTTTTTTAAAAATTTTGGATTGCTTCAGATTTAGAGCATTTGTATCGCAAGGGAGGGAAGAACTTGTTATGAATTCATTTCGCATTGCCCTCCCATGTAAAGATCAATTGGGCGCAAGCAAATGAAACCAGATTTCGGGGCTCTTTTCCTTTAGAGAGAATGGGAATAGAACCATGCAAATTATGGAGAGGTGATCCAATAGAGAGGAATGCACCGCAAAATATCCCAAAGTCTCATGAATGAGCAGGGTTCTCGACCACCCTCGATACGTGTAGAAGGCATCATCTCCGACCTTCATGAGGAATTACTAGCCTTCTTCAAGTAGGCGAATACATGAGTTTGTTGTGGTTCTTGAGGCTGCAAAATCTTTGGAGAGTTCTTTCCACATTAGGTAAAGGAGTGGGAGCCCGGAGTATTGATTTCTCACAGTTAAACATTTCTCCTAATGCTAGTGTTAAGCCGAGTAACACCGTTCCATGTTGTGGAGGTTCATGGAGTCCTTGTGGATTAACAGCACTCTGGAGCATTTTGATTAAAAGAGGTCGACCGGTGATGGCCCACTTTGAGGTGTAGGGTCTTTGAAACAATTGACTTACTTATGACTCTTCAAATTTCGAGGTACATTTCATAAGTTTGCCGCTGCCAAGGGAGGCCAACCGACATGCACTAATCCTACTCCTTCCAAGAAGACACCCACTTAGATTCCTCATAAAAACAAATTAAAAAGGAAAGTAGAGAACGCATCGGATTTTCAATGCACCCGTAAATTACGCTCTAGCTCTCTTCACTCAACTAGATTGCTCGCCACTCCCCGGAAACGGCGCCAAAAATGCTTCGTCTATCTCATATGCCGAAATTATTCCCAAGCGTAGGAACTAAGGTCGTCAAGCATTATACTACTATGGTAATCCACAAGTCATCTCCGTAGGGAGTGGTATTCTAGGTGATCCTTAAGGGTTGTTCTCCAAGAATGTATGTTTAAAAGTAAATTATAGGGTCAGGTCGTCGATTGAGTTAATCGATTAAATTGGCTATTTTAAAATAAGAGATGATCGGGAGTAGGGTTCTTAGGTTTCCACCACTATTGATCAAGCAAATTCAACCTATTCTTCACAATCTTAGTCTTTAGGAAACTAATGATGAATGGTCTTCGATGGAAGATTTACATTAAAGCTCTTTAGACCGAAAAATTATCGAGTATTAAACACTTGTTCAAACAATTTACTCGTACTCTTTAGCTTGGTATTTGAATCAAGCACAACGTGTACCGAGGATCTCTGCTCACACGTTGTCAAGAAGATGCCCAAATTCAAGGTTTTATAAGATTTTCTACAAGTGCTTAACATCAAGGCCAACTCAAGCAGAGGTATAAAAGAGGAATTGAGGGTTATTGCCTTGATCAAGGTGAGTTTCCACCTGCTAACCCCATCATAAGAGCTTGTAACTTCATTGAAATTGGGGGAAGCGAATCATATTTGATGAAAAACTATCTCATAAAAGAAACTTTTGAGAAAATCACACTTCAATTGGGTAAACCAAAGAATCAAAAAACACAAAATAATCGGGAAGAGAAAGCCGGTTGTGTGATCTAACCAAAGATTACATGAAATTGAAACTGTAATCCATAAGTTAAGTCTCCTATTCTACTCTATGAACCCTAGCAAAATCCATGAAAAACATTTTTATGAAACCAAAACCCTAGGATCAAAAGCTGCCCCTTTCCACCCTTCCTTTGGCTTTTATACCCTTTTCCATTGTGATCTCAAGTTGAAGGTCGAAGGATGAATGTACCCTTGCACCGGAATTGGAATTCTGCTCAATTCCCGCACTATTACATGTCGTACCCGGTGGCTCACAAGTGTGGTACCGGTACCACTTTGCTTCTGCTGACTTTTTGCTTAGGGATACCGGTACCGGTACCACTTGGTCACTGTTGATTTCCTACTTTAGGGTATCGGTACCGATGAGAGTGGTACCGGTACCACTGCCTCTGCACTTGTTCCCCAACATCATTGCACTTCCTAAGACTTTACCACAGCGGTTGCCAACATCCCCAATGATCCATATTCGCCTTCCGGACACCGAACCCCTGTAACAATTATGCATGAAACCCGAAAAACCCGCACAAGTCCAAACAACAGAACGGTCAAAGGTACTCTATTCTTATACAAAAATGTGAGCAAAATATGACCTCGAAGGTACCTAAATCCGATATAATTGTTGGGTTTCAGGTATTCAACACTGTGCTCGATTTCCATTACGGGCGCTGTAAGGCCCCAAGTCTTCGATGATTGAGAACGTAACCCGCGAGTCACTACCGGCTTGTAATTGTGTCTTTCATCTACCAATCACGCCCACTAATCCCATTATCCACGCTCTCACCTCCAACATATGAGATTGAATATCATCTAGCGATGCCTACATATAACATCCAGGTTTTTCGTGGTGATTGCATATATATTCAATAAGTACAAGGATGAAAATGGAAGTTTCAAGGAATCTTTTTTGAATGATGCATGGGACTACTTAGGTTGTATCAAGTTGCACATCTCGTTGTACGGGAGAAGATATATTGATAGCCACTTGCTTTCACCACCACTCTCCTCAAATCTATGGAACATTTGTGAGTAATCTCTCGCAGGAAAAAGTAACTTAGACTCTATACCGGCCCCACTAGGAAACACTTGAGAGGGTAGCAAGGCCTTCATGTCTCATTCTCTACCAAGAAGAAACTCACATAGTAATGCTTTACTAAAGTTTGCAAAGTTAAATTTCAACCTCAGGCAAATACTTTATAAAAAGTAGCTCGCTAAGATTCGAGGTAATTTGAAGTTCTCTAATCATTCTTGCACTTAAATTTAAATTAAGTTAAGAAATATTTGGTTAAAAAACTTCAAATAACCCGATATTGTAATCTAAACCCCTATAGGTTGTATTGAAAATAATTCATTTGTATAATTACCTTACTATATTTTTTATATATTTAGGCAAAAAATATTATTTTTACAAGAAAACAATGAGGGTATCTCTATCACAATGACATAAAAAAAATGATACATGGTTAGATTTTCGAAATTGAGTTTTCAAAGGGTCTATTAATCAAATCACCCTTACATTAATAGCTTACCACCAGGGCTTTTATGTGGATTATCAGACTGTCTCAAAAAGTGTGGGAGCACCTAGACTTCTCCTCTCGAGCTACCTTTGCCAAAGAGAGAGTGGTGGAAACATACTTTTGGATAGCAGCATGTTGTTTACTACAATATCTATATGCTAGAAGAATACAGACCAAAGAAGTGCCTCGTTGGACAACTATAGATGATATCTTTGATGCATATGGCACATCATATGAGCTGTGAGCTCTTACGTATAAATAAACAGTTTGATTTATAAAATTTCAACCAATGAATTTTTGTTCCATATTTGAACAATATTTCAGAAAGGAATTGGTACTTCTTTTAGGTGGGATATGGATACAGAACGCTTCCTGACATGAAGCCATGCTATCAAAGTGCTTCTAGATCTCTACAAAGAAATGGAAGAGATGTAAATTACAGAAAGATCATACTGGGTCCAACTAGCAAAAGAAGTAGTAGGCCTCTAAACTATATTGATATCCTATGTTATATTATTTACTTGGGTGAATTCTTTTTATTCTACATGAAAAAATCTGTGCAAGTGTACATGATTGAGGCCAAATGGTTACATGGAAAATACATACCAACAATAGAAGAGTACATGGATGTCCGGGTAAGCATTGGTGTCCCAATGTTCACTATCTTCTCTTTTATGGCCATGGAGAAATGGCAAATATGAGTCTTTGATTCGCTTCCGACAAGATCTCTAAGATTGTTAGAGCTCCTCTAACATCATTAGGCTTACGGACAACTCGCTTTGCACAAGGTACAAATGAAACAACATTTCTTTATAACATTAATCAATGTCAAATCAGAAGATAAAGGTTGTGTTTGGTTCCTGAAAAAATACTAAGGAAAGAAAAATGCTACGTAGTACTATTTCTTATGTTTGGTTGAGTAATAAAAAATCTTAAAGAAAATCAAATATAAATAAAATTACTTGAAACTTGTATATTTTTAAAATTTTTAAGCTGTATATTTGATGAAATGAGCTTGAAGTAGCAAACAAAAATAATATGTTAGGATTTAATCCTATATTTATTTTCCTTTCACTTTTTTTTCTTTGCTTCTATGTTTGCTAACTGTTTTTTTTCTCTTACATTTTTCCACCAATTTTCTGGGAACCAAACATAGCTAAAGGAATCTTAAAGAATGTATGTTTTATGTATATATTTTACTAAATTAATTTCTATGTATTGAAACTCATTTTATTTATTTATCTCTATTATATAAGGACTAACAAATTTAAAATATATAAAATTTTGATTATATTTTATTTTTTTATAACCCTCATCGAAACCAAACATACAAAAATCAATTCCTTAGTTTTTTTTTTCTTTCCCTAGAACTTTCCCGGTTTCAAAGGAAGCCTTATTTTACTATCTATGCGTGCAGTTTGAGAAAGAGAGGGGGCATATTGCATCGAGCATTGAATGTTACATGAAGCATCATGGTGTGTCGGAGCAACAGACATATGATGAGTTTCACCAAAGAATTCGAGAAGGTAATGAAGGATATAAACGAAGAGTTCTCGTGACCTACCGCCCCCATGCTTTTCCTTAGTCGTCTTCTCAATTTTGCTCGATCAGGAGATGTTATGTACCAAGGACCACAAAGATATATTTACACATCTCGGAGAAGTGATGGAAAATAATATTTCAATGCTGCTCATAGACCCTGTGCCGATATGAGAGTGGAGATATGCGAAATAAAAACTGTTTGCTAAGAAAGATGTTCTATCAGTAGGCACAGGATATGTTGGACCAAGTTATGGATCATCTATCAAATATGAGCAGTTAGCAATCTTGCAAGAAAAATAGATTTATGATACATGATTTCTTTTTGCTGTAACTCTATTGTTTTCTTTGATCTTCACATGATTAATGCATAAAAATTCCCATATTAAAATATTATGATAGTAATTTGAATTATAAATACACTATAAGAAAATTATGTATTAAGATCTCTATTAAATGACCCTCGCCATGCATCATATACCCGCACGTGGAGAGTTAAACAAATCAAATAGAGTCCTTTATAAACTTTCAAATACACCAATGGGGATCAAATATTCAAATTCAGAGAGGTGGCTCGAACTTTGAAGGACCTTATGCCAAACAAAGCTCTGATACCATATAAAACGGCCAATTTTGTTAAAAACTTAAGATTATAGGATTTGAGTTTAACATGAATATCATGCTGTGCAATCTCCTTATATTTACATTGGCAATGGGTTTAACACATCATAAATTTTTAACACACCTTATTGCCGTATGCATCCAAATCTAGTAGGAATATGATAAAAATGTATTTTACTTTGTAATGAGGATTTATTTTATTATGTTATTATAAATAAGAAAATGGGTTAGGCCCATATCTTGCAAAAAAACTATTTCAACTATTAGGTGTAACCCTTATTTGGGGAGTGGAAAAAAAGAAAAAAAGCAATTGCGCATAAGAACTTAGTTTAAAGGCGGGCGTAACCCAAACCGGGATCATAGAGGTACGGTGATCAAGGAACAACGATGTGATATGATCATTCATCGTATTCTCCGACAAGCAGGACAAATCCTTACGCCTCCATACATGAAATCTCCAGACGCAACAAATTGGAGAATATTTGCGAGACGCATAGTAGCCCGCAGTAGTTCAAGGTGCACTCGGCTTACATCTTCCATCCATCCTCACTTGCTTGTTAAGTTCTCTTTGGTGGCGCATGCTGCCTGAGACACCATGTTGTTTCATGTGTAACATTCAACACTTGATGCAAAGATGTCCTCTCGCTTCGTTAAACTATTCAAAAACCAACATGAAATATTAACAAAATTGAAGAAATTAAAGTTTCACGTGATAATAATTTCTCAGAATGTGAATAATGTATGTCCTATAATAGGCCACATTCTTCTACCCTTTCCCTGGAGTTGATGATTATTCATAGCTATTACCTTGATACCAAAGGAGAGTTCGACTCAATGCTTTATCGGGGATAAGATAATGGTTCTTAAGTTTTGCCCGTATATCCCATTTCCGCCTTAACTTTTCGTCCTTGTAATATGCCTCGACGTATACTGCACTCAACAATGATGCCCCTACATTTAAAAAAGAACAAAAGCTTGGTAAAACACATGTTAAACAACCAACATGTGTTAGAATTTCTAGTCTGGTTGTGGCCTTTTTTAACGAGGTGGATATGTGTGATTACTATAAACGCTGAGATTTGGGTCGAAAAGAGTTCTAAGGATAGTGGGACATACGCAAAACTCAAAGAATACTTGTGGACCTTATCTTACGCTTTATTTCGATCATAGTTTATCTTGATTCGACGTTAGAAGGAGATTGTAAACAACATTCTTATTGGGTCTTGAGAGATAGAATTGAGTACTACTCATATAAGCCATATCATCCATGCAGCCCGATAATTGTGCAGGTAGCTTTCATAATCTTAGGGTCATTCAAGACCCATTCAAATATCTCCTTTCTTGGCATTTTTCCCATTCCAACAAAAGAGATGATTGTGAACAAGGTGACATCAGAGGTTACTAGTGCAACACTCAAGTACTCTTCACTGCTTGGTATACGTTCTCCTGAACCACTGCTTCATTATGGTAAGCTCGAACAGCACTTTCATCTGGAATATGTTCACAAAATAAATAGTAAGGCTTGGTTTGGTTGCCAAAAAATTTGAAGGAAAGTGCAAGGGAAAGAAAAGAGAGAGGAAAAGTAAAAGGAAAGAAAAAAATGAAGAAAATAATAAAATTTAGTTAAAACTCCAATATATTATTTTTATTTACTACTTCAAAGCCATTTTATTTATTTAAATTATCGTTATAAAGAGTAAATAATTCAATATTATGTATGTTTTTTAAGTGATTTTATTTATATTTGATTTTCTTAGAGATTTTTTATTAGATAACCAAACATAAGAGAATCATTTCTTTAGAATTTTTTTCTCTTTTCTTAGTACTTTTCTCGGTACCAAACATAACCTTAAAATCTATGGGCCTGCTTTAGTTTTTGAAAACAAGACAAACACGCTTTTGTGTTATCTAAAACTGCTCTTGTTATTTGAATTTATAAGTACTTTATGTGCTCTTTGCATTTTTCGTAACAAAAAAAAAGAACTCAAAATCAAATGTGTTCTTTGTATTTTTCTTATTCTTCTTTTCAAGAACAAAAAACGGGGCTGAGAACTATAAACAAACATGCCTATAGGGGAAACATATGTTTCATGTAATGGGGAAAGATTCAAATATTATGGTTCCTAGACCTACCGCCTTTGCAGAGGAACACAATATGGTCTTTTCATTCTCCTTCTCCTCAATTTCTTTGTGCAAGATCTAACAAGGTTCTCTGCAGCATGGCTTCATGTATCCTGGAAGCCTATCTATGCTATTTTTTTCTTACCTAAAATTCAAGTAATATTAATACTCATCCCACTTTCTCACTACATATGAAGTAATTCTTTTCTTTCTTAAGCCGCAAAATTTGTATATCATGCCTCTCAATTGCTTCTCAGAAAGAGCTCCACTTCATCCGGATTGCCATATGCATCATACATATCATCTATAACTGTTATTAGAACAAGCAATTTGGTCTGTATTCTTCTCACATACGAGTATTGGGGCTCAAAACATGCTACGTAAATCCAAAAGTAGGTTTCCTAACTACTCTATCTCCAAAACGGCAAACTTTGAGGAGAAATCTAAATCTTTCCACCACCCGGGGTTGGAATTAAAACATAATCGATTCACGTAAATTAACCATATAGTAAAGACGAAGTTAAATGAGGTAAGATTTGAGAACCAACCTAGTGATGGCTTAACTCTTTCTTATAAAGGATCTAAGTAGGTTGAAATCTAACTTGCAAGCTCCAAAAGAAAGCTTTACTATGTGAAGTCATCTTGCAGATGATATGTTAAACCTTGCCTCTAAATTCTCTCCAAGCATCTCCTAACGGCGGCAGAGAGTCACTTTACTTTCTCCTCGGCAAATATGATAGTTTAAATGTTGTAAATTCAAACCTGAGGTGAGAGGAAAGTGCGCGTTTCATCTAGTATCTCTTCTCCCGCACCCCGAGATGGGCGCCTTCATACCACTCGTGTGCCTTCCACATCATTATTGATCGACATTTCTTGAAACTACCATTTTCACCTTTTAAACCTCATGAATACATTCATTAAATGAAAAATAAAAAAGTTTGAGATAAGATTAAATCATATATGTGAAGATTTCCAATTCCATATTAATGGAGCCTTACCACATGAAACATTGTATCCTTGCCGTCCCTGAAGTCTAAATTGAAGAGAAACATTAAGAGATCATCACCTGCCATGGTAGTGATTACAGATATTCCAATTCTTTTTCAATTCTTTCTTCAAAGTGGTAAGTCCACACTAAGTCTTTTGAACCGCATCAATGAAGATCACCACAGGAAGGCTTACCAAATGGCCTGTCTTTAGCTCCCTTCTCACTTCCTTTCAAATCTTGTACCCGTCATTTATAGCCATATGGTTATGTATACACATATGTTGTAGTACATGGCTCATACATATTAAGGGAAGTTTATCTACGGACAAAGAGGGCAAATGCCATTGTGGAGCAGAACTAGGGGCATTTTCAAATTTTTTTATACCTAGGATAATTATAAATACTCTTATATACTTAATTGATATGACAGAGAGATTTCAACTATGTTCCCGTGACATAAATACTCAAACCACATAAATCAGATGTGCATAACCACGGAACGATGTGCATTCTTTGTGTTTTCTTCATTATTCTCTATTAATTGCTAAGAAGCGTTTCAATCGACAAACATTTACCTCATCATCGAGTGTAGTTGATGAAATGATTGCTCTAAACGCTGGGCAAAAGTTACCATCCGCCGTCACAAGCCGAGGGCCGGAAGGCATGTCAGACGATATTATGCCCAACTCGTAAGTAAATATAAAATATGAGTAAGATAGGCTACAAGCTTCCATTTATAGCTGGTGTAGCTCTAAGATATTCACTACCAAGTTGACAAAAAAAAAATTTATGTCTAATAATGCATGATTGACTTAGTAGGTGAATCATCTTGTGGTGATTTGTTGTCTCCGTGATAAGTTATTATATTGATGACTGGAAATCGTGGTCATATATAACAATAAAGCATCGATTTGAAAATCCATTCGATTGAACTAATTATCATGTGATGAAATTACTAAGCTTCAAGTAGAGGCATATGACTTTGTCTGCTTGAAACTTATCAAACTAGTTTTCTCTTCTTTAATTTACAAACAAGCTTTTTTATATATTTGTCGTTTGGCATTCGATTTGTTTGGGAATAGTTTTACTATTATTATTATTATTTTGTCAGTTTTAAAACTGAATTTAATGTATTTTCATTAAAAAGAAGTTTGTAACGTATTTTATGAGAGGGAATAAATTTATGAAATTATTTTTATACTTGGCATATTAAATTTTATTTTGAAAAAAAATAAGGTTTATTTCTGAGTTATTAAGATTTAGTTTGTAACGTATTTTGGAATTCTTGATGAAGTCTGCACCTGTTATCCTTTTCTTCCTACATGAGCAATAGAAGACGTCTTCTGATCTCAGTTATATAGATATCCTCATTATCGATCGAACTCTCGACTTATCTCCAGCATTATTATCTTCTAGCTAAAGCACTACATTATCTCAGACCTGATAAGGTTTATTTACATCACGCTACGCTTCCGCACTAAAGTGCAAAGGAGTCCTATGTGGAATTGTTGGAATATTAGTGTCTCAAATTCTAAATTCTGTCATTGACTCCACCTTGAATTGAAATCCCTTTTTGTCTTCATTTAATGTGCTTTGAAATATTTTGTTCTTTTAGAAATCTTCAATCTTAAGCTCTAACAATCCTCTCGAACAAATACCACCGAACCTCCTCTCAAACGATCATTCATTCATCCACTCTCTTCACCGTAAGATTTTCCTTGGCTTTTATTGCGTTCTACCACGTCTTACATGAAACACCACCTGCCTCGAGCTTGCTCTTATCTAGGACAATGCCTCGCGGTGGGAGAGCAACACGACATGAAGACGGAGTACACCGTCTATCTGGACAGCATGTATCCATGGATTTGCTGGTTAACTAATTAGGGCTCAACACCTATGTTCGATATCCGAGGATTTCACCTACATAGTCAAGCCTGAATCTGGCTCTGATATCAATTGTTGTGCTAGCGGAAACTTTAATATAGATGATATAAATTTAAGAACAAAAAAATAAAAAATAACTCACATAAAGATGTTGCAAAACCCGAGAAAATTCTAATTTTCTGAAAAAGGGTAAAATGGTAATTTTGGTCAAAACCCAAAATTTTTCTAGATCTCGGATGACGAAACAGACTTCATCGTTGGGATCGTCTCGCGAAATCTAGCTACTACGTCGAATTTTGTCGACTCGAGACAATGAATTCAATGCTGAGGCAACTGTGCTCGTAGCAAAGATGACGGCTTGTGAAAGACATGTGATGAAAAAGTCACCTACTATATGTACCTATGTGACACATGTTGCATGATTAGAGAGAGAATGAAGATGAATGGCTTAGATTAAGCCAAATGTCAAAAGGCCCTTGAAATAAATAGTTAAATGAAGGGACAAGGATGGACTATTAAAGATTTAAATAAAGAGACAAAAGTCTTCTTCTTCTCCATTGGAACAAAAAACATGGAGTAGGTGTGAGAACTCAGCTTTAGAGAGGAAGAGGACTCTTCCTAGATTTCCTGGGCCATCGGACCGTCTGCCTCGTCTGAGCAAGAAGCAAAGTTGTTCTAAGCTGCAAGTGGCTACGGCAAGGAATCGATTCAGGAGTCTCGACAACTCCAAGAGATAGGATCTTTTCCTAGTTGTTTTATCTTGGCTGGAGCCATGTGAATGACAGGATGCCTGAGGCCAAATGTGGCCGTGTGTTTTTCAAGCAAGCCCAACGATTGGGATTGAGTGAAAAACTCCCTATGGTGGCCATGAATAGTACTGAGCCTAGGGTTTCACTGTTCACATGATTAGTTGTGTGATTCGGGGTGATTCAGAAAATGAATTGCTTGATTTGTTAATTAGCACATGTGAGCTAATTTTGTGTTATTGTTGTAAATTGAATAACATGATTTATGTGGAGTTAATTTTGTTAATATGCATAAAATATATTAGCATGAATGATTGAAATGGTATAATGTATTCCATATGTACCTAAGAAACCCTAGAACGATAGTGTGAGAGTGCATGACACGAAATGAAAGAAAAGTGAAATGGTTGTGAAAGGAATTTGCGGAAGATTTTCCGAAGAATTTCTTGAGAGTTGTCCAACAAATTTCATCTCGGAGGTGGACCTGATGACTGCTTTCTTGAGAATTACCCATCAATCACCCTAGGGTCATTCAATATATTTACCGAAATTAGGTAGTATGTTTTCGAGAACAAAAACCTTTTGTTTTGAAAACTGTATTTTTCTCACAACCGGCTTAAGCATGTGTGAGGGAGTCGGTGAGAACTCGAGACATGGGATTGGGCATGTAGACATTCAAGTAGGATCATGTATTTGCTTGAGTGTGATTGATTGCCATTACATGTGCACTTAGGCTGAGTAACCTATGTAGGAGATTATCGCTACCGGGCATTGCTCACCCTGCCGAGGATCATTATTTTAGGCCAGGAGTGTAATGGAGGACGGCGCCACTAGAGGTCGCTGCTTTTAGGATAAAGTTGGATTGTGTTTGGTATATTTTGTATAACATGTATTAAAATTGTAAATCTTAATATATGCTCGTATTAAGAGTTATGTATCAACTCTCTAACTATTGTAATATAGTTGATGTATTTTGGTGAGTATTGATGTATGGGCCCTCCAAGTGACCATTTTACTCATGTACAGGTCCTCAATATGAGACACGGATATTCAAGAGGTTGACAAGTTGTCAACGACACCCCGGATCGGGGCGCCACAGATGATGTGGTTTCTACGTGGTTCGACCAACCTACCTTACATCTACGCCAGAAAATCTTTCCACCATATGATAGAGAATATTATAGAGGTAGAACAACATACAATTGAGTTCCCAAACATCACATGCTCTCCGCCCATTCCTTATATCTATATACTCCCGAACCATGAAATCTCATTGCTCACTCGAGTATCCCTATTCTTTACATCTCTACACATCCCTATAGCCTCTACAAGTTCATCTCTATCATAACTTTTCATGATCCTACAATATTTTATAGTGATATTCCTAACAACTTTCTTTTATTCTATAAGGAAACCTAATATTACAATAATAGGTGCTTTAAGAATTATCGTATAAAAATATTTTAAGCACATAGAACAATACCACTAGAATTTGAAACATATTCCAGAGTCGTAGTTCCAACCCTGTTGGAACAAATTTCACGTGACTGGCCATGTGACCCGCCACCTCGTTCTAGTATCCTTTAGGAGTTATGTACTACCCTATAACACCCTTTAGAACTTCATGAATCGATTCGAGCTTCAAAACATGCGTACCTTTGTTTCAGGTCGAAGAGCTGTGCCAACTTTAAGCCCAACGAAATTTAATTCCACATCAAATATTAACTCATCACTCATAAAAATTTAATAAATATATAAATAAAGAAGTACTGTCATTAAACATTCTCTTGAATATTCTATAATTGCATCACGAACTAATCTTTTTGATTAATGGAATATTCTTTTGACATTTTAGAAAATCAAAGAAATTATACCAAATTTCTCGCTTGGCATAATTATGTTGAATTCTTATGTCTACTCTTCTCATTCAAATTTTTCTAATCGTTTACTCTTTGCTGCATTAGCTTGATTATCACGTATGTGCTTATTGCTCATAACTAATACCATAAACACTAAAAAGATGCTTTACAAATTATCAAGAGTTGAGATCGAAGTCTTAGGAGGTTAATAGTTTCATCTTTTGAAAATTAAATATTAATTAGGCTCAATTTGGAACCAAGAAAGTACTAACGAAAGAAAAAAAATATACTAAGGAAAATTATTTTCTCATGTTTGGTTGCACCATGAAAAATATAAAATAAAATTAAATATAATAAAAATTCCTCAAAATTTTACATTTTTTAAAATAAAATGAATTTGAATAAACATATAATTAATTTACAGTTTAATCTTATTTTTATTCCATTTTTTCCTCTCTATTTTTTCCTTTAGTACTTTTTGGGTTCCAACGAGCCTTACTTTTTTTATCAAATTGTTTATTCTTTGAATTATGAGATTCTTTTTTCTTTTTTTTTTTAATTACATTATTTTGATTATCATCATAGTCTATTGAATAATTTATGATACATATTCTAGATAACATTGTCTTGTAAATCTAATTTCAGTAAAAAATTATAAATCTTGAGTATTGAGAAATTCCTGCATGACAAAATTTGGCCTGTCTTGTTGTCATACAAGAGAAGTAATTGAGGTACCACTCTGGCATGACAATGATCTACACCTAAAGTGATCAGAAAATTTAAAATGTTCACTTGACAAGATATCAAGCTCTCCAAAATAAACCAAATATAGAGGAGAGCCCTAAACCAGAAACGCAAATTACATAGAAGCTATAAGGTCTATTTGCATTGGATCACAAAATAAGGGTTTTTGGACCCTAGAGATTAAAGGTGACTCAAAAATAGTTTTAAATTGCTATAATAAGACGACACATCTCCTGCTCCATTTTGTTATTAATGGATGATATTTGGAAGTTATCTCAGGATCTAAATGTTTATTGTCCACATTTCTATAGAACTGCCAGTTGTCTAACTAAAAGGTCTTAATATTTCAAATTAAATGTTGGTGGTCAAATTTTCTCCTAAAGATGATGGGCTATATTACTTTTGAAGATTATTGTGCTTCTCTTTCTAATAGTGTTTGTAAGATCCTTGTTCAAAGAGTCTTTTCTTCATCAAAAAAGGAAAAAAATTTCTTACAGCTACCCTCATATTGGCACGGAGTTCGTCCAAAATTGAGAACCCGGCTAAGGAGATGCATAGGAATAGCAGTAGGTCTGAGTATTTCCTGGTTTATATCCTTCCATACTTTCTCAACTTGCTTGTTGTTTAGGTATGCATCTTTCTCTGAGACACTAATGTTTCACGTAACATTCAACACTTGATCCATGCCCTCTCTCTTGCTCAAACTACATGAAAATAAATAGCAAGACATCATGTTTACAAAAAGAAAAAACATGTAAAGGCTTCATCTAGAACTCAAAAAAAAATGCTATGAAAGAAAATAGAGAGGAAAACTGAAGGGAAAGAAAATTTGAGAAAAACAAAAAAATTAGTTTAAGTTTAATAAAATGACTTTATATGTTTCTTCAAACGATTTATTTATTTTTCTATTATATAAGGACGACTAAGAAATTTAAAAATAATTAAAATTTTGAGGAATTTTAAATATATTTGATTTTCTTTATATTCTCCACAACTAAAACCAACATATAAGAAAATGATTTTCCTTAGTGTTTTAATCTTTCTTAGTAATGATCCAAAATGGGAGCTAAGGAAATCTCAAAGAAAAATCAAATATAAGTAATATTACTTGAAACTTATAGATTTTAACATTATTTAATCTTACTATGACTAATTAAAATAATAAGAGTTTTGAAATATTAAATAACTTAATATGTTGGATTTAACTCCATTTTTATTTTCCTCTCTATTTTTGTTCCCTTCCCTTGTATTTTCCTTCAAATTTTCTAGAAACAAACACAGCCTTGGTGGTTGAGATATGTATTAGCAGCATTTTGGAAGTAATATATCAAAGTACCTTGTGTGAAGCCATGTCATCCATAAGCCTGATAATTGTGGAGCAAGCTCTCACGATCTTTGGGCCCATTTACGGTCTGCTAATCAGCGCCTTCTTTGTCGCTTATCATTCCCATTCCAAATAAAGGAGATGATTGTGAACATGGGGACATCATAGCTACTAGTGCAATTCTTAGCTGTATTCTTCTACAGTTGGTACGTATTCTCTGTGAGTTCTCATTTTGCTTCTTAAGAAGTGCTTCTGAACAGAGCCTTTCATCTGAAATATCTCTACCAAAGCAAATGGTATAATGGGAGACAAAGATAGCTAGAACTGAAGGCCATTTGAAACCTCGAAAGTGAAGAAAAGTGGAAGAAAAGAAAATTTGAGGGAAATAAAAATAGTTTTAAAACTTAATAAATTAATTTATTTATTCTAACTCATTTTATTTGTTTATCTCTATTATACAAGGATTACAATTTAAAAAATATGTAAAATGTTGAGGAGTTTGATTATATTTGATTTTCTTTTTATATTTTCTATGATAAAAAGAAACATGAGTAAACAATTTTCCTTAATATTTTTTTCTTCCCTAGCATTTTCTAGGCTCTATAGCACCCTACCACCTCTTTGCATGAGAACACAATAAGATCTTTTTCATTCTCCCTCTCACTCCTAGAGGCATCTAAGACAGCATGATAAATGGCTTCACAGCCCCAAGCATAAAAATATGTAAAATGTAAAGGAGTTTGGATTATATTTGATTTTCTTTATATTTTCCATGATGAAAATACATATGAGAAAATACTATCCTTAGTATTTTTTTTCTTTCCCTTGGTCATTTTCCGCCCATAGAAGAATTCTACTCCCTCTTTCGTGATAGTGAACACAATAAGATTCTCTCCGCAATTTCTTTGTAGGCATCTAAGATAGCATGATAACATGGCTTCATGTATTCCGGAAGCTAATCTATACAATTATCGTCCCACTTGAAAATTAGCCCCTTCTCCTTTTAGGTTTACATTATGTAAACTGTGGAAAAATGTCATTTTTCTCAAAATGGTAAACGGTAATCTGCCACTCAGAGAACATGTTGATAACCTGAAATTTTATAGATCTTGATGACGAAACTGGGACGACCGTTAGAATCTTCTCAGAAACTAGCAATCTAACTCGACTTCGTTGATTCTGAGACAGTCGGAATTTCATGTATTTCCAAGCATGGGTGTCGGATGACACATGAAGTGGTGCCACATGGCATGACCATGTGGATACCACTTGGAAAGCTTAGAGGAGGGCACATGGCATGAGAGCCATGTGGTGTGGAAATTACTACCTAGTGCATGTGTCCATGTGACACATGGCACATGGAAAATGAATCATATAAAGACACATGTCATGTGAGAGAAATAGAGCGAGAGGAAATTTCCTCTCGATCAAAACTAAGAAACAATTCGGTGGAGGAGAAAAGGAAAATAAATGGAAAGAAAGAAAATAGAAAAAGAAAAGGAAGAGCAAAGAAAAGAAAGGGAGGAAAAGAAAAGAGAGAAGAGAAAAAGACGTAAGGTGGAAAGTGGAAAAATGAGAGAAGGGAAAGAGAGGGAGAGTCGGCCATGCACTCTCCGATTCCTATGGTTTCAACGATCGATACCGATAGGCCGAATTAAAGTTGGTCTACCTGACGACACGAGGTAGGTGCCAAAAACACAAAGAGGTCGGGTTTTCTCATACACCGTTCCTCTAATCTAAGGGTCAGAATGGCTGCAAAGGGTTCAACCCCAACCATGGGACCGAAGCTTTGACATGGGATTGTTTTTCGACAAGCCAGACCGGTTTTTATGGTCGGTATCCGTGCCGCTTTATTCCTGAATATTGAAAATGCATGTTGATTTGGTTGTAAACTGCTGAGACAGCTAGCCGAAGCCTGAGGATCGTTTAATGGCTAAATTTATAGCCGTAAATGAAAGGCTTCGGAAAAGTTGTAAAGAAATAAAATAAAACAATGTTTCGAAATTTCTTTACTAAGTCTAGATTATTTCCAAGGCCAGGTATGGCCGGATTTATGGCCTGGAAGGGCTAGTTTGTGTGGACTATTTTTGTGTGTTATTGCTGGAAATTTTATAACATGTTGAATGTGTTGTAAATATGTTGATATATTGGTGTTATATATATTAACATGAATGGATGTAAATTATATGCTTTCAATATAATTATCCATGGTACTTGGCATAAAGTACGGGTTATAAATTGTTCCATGTAGTGTATTATACATGTAACATGAGCTAACATGTAGTAGCATTTTGCATTGCATATGCACGGGAAACATCGCATTTCATGGGTGTGAGTGCATGGTTGGTAAATCGACACTGCGTTTGGTGTTTGATTGGGTGGGCTTGGTAAATGGGACAACGTCCAACAGAGTCGCACGATTGCATGAAACGAAAAATATCTACCGGGTGTCAGCAAGAAGGGATAGATCCCCCCTTGGGTGAAAGACCCGCCAATTATGGTCAGACATAGTCCCCAGCGATGAAAGGTCGTAAAAGTGTCTGGGTTTGCGGAGCCCACGATGGGGGACACCAAAAACTGGGCTACCCAATAAAAAGATGGATTTTGAATATAAAATGATCATTGTGATGTATCATCCAAACAATTTTTGGTTTATAAACAAATGAAATTGGTTTTTTGAAAATGATCACTGGATGTCATCCACAATGACAGTTTTTCACACTTAGCATAAGCATATGTGAGAGAGTTGGTTAGGACTTAGGACATGGGGCATGATGAGTCTCATCTCGATTCATGGTACATGTAGGATTCCATGTAGAATTTGCATACTTTCATTGAATGTCGATGTGTGTATTATTGTGTGAACATGATATTGCATGCGGCACTTAAAGGGGAGAAATTTTTATAGGAGTTATCCTTACTAGGCATCAGTTTACCCGTCAGACCCTTTAAGATGTAGGTTATGTAGCTAAAAGTAACCGACCTTATCCGGGACCGTAGGTGTGAAGAAAACGAAATTGTGGCTTTGAGAAACCGTTTTGTAAAAAAAACTAGATTTTACATGTAATATTTTGTACATAAGAGAGTTGTAATTCGAACTCTTATGAACTGTTTTGATAAATTTGTACATTTTTCTAAAATATATATGCATGAATGGATCCCGGTGAATGGGACACGATCTGGTATCGAGATATGTGATACTCACAAGTATTCCGTCATGATGCTGTCAACCCAGGACCCCGGTTTCAAGGCCACACTCGTATCAAAGCCTGTGTATACGAACGACAGGCTCTGAAGCGCATGGATTTAGGACATGCGGTTATAGTACAGAGCTTAGGTTATGAATGCCTAGGGCTTGATGTCTGATATTAGCGTCATAGCTTGGTATCAAAGTATTCATTGTGCATTCTTGTGAATCGCTGTGTGATGATTGTGATACATAATGTAAGCTTATATCAGGTGGATCTCATGCATGAGCTGCTCTGTACTCTATTTAGATTTGGCCAGGGTAGTCTTCGCTGACGACATCTTATCTACTCCATGCATAGGAGGAGCATGAGGATCATTTCAGGACTGCTCTAGACCTAAGAGAACACTAATTATACTAAGTTCAAGAAGTGTGAGTTTTGGCCATCAAGTAAAACTCGGGACAATGTGAAGTATCATCTTCGGGTATATCACGACTCCGAGAAGGTGGGAGGCGCTTATGAGTCGAGAGGCCAAGTCAATCTTCGAGGATACGCACTTCTTGGGATTGCGTGGCACTACTAGAGATTTATTGAGGATTTCCACTAGTTGCACCCATGACAAGATTGTCCCGAAAGAGTGTCAAGTTTGGAGTGGGAATGACTAAAGGAGAAGGCATTCCAGAATTAAATGAGGCTTACTTCAACCCCTATCCCGATAGTCCCTAAAGGGATATGTACACAAAGGTACTACTGCTTCTAAGGACGGACTGAGATGTGTTTTGATGCAGTCCGGGAGGGTTGTAGCTTATGGTTCTCGACAGTTGAAGAACCACAAGCGGAATTACCCTACACATGACATGGAGTTGGCGGTCATAGTCTTTTCCTTGAAGGCTTGGTGCCACTATCTATACGGTGAGTAGTTCGAGGTATTTTCATACCATAACACAACGGGACCTCAACATGAGACAACTTAGGTGGATGGAATATCTAAAAGACTATGACTTCACTTTGCATTACCATCCCGATAAGGAAAATGTAGTGGCTGAGGCACTCAATCGGAAGTCACAGGGAGTACTGCCTAGCAGCCTTCCCGTGAGTGCGTATACCGAGGTTGTGGGAAAATTCGACTACAAGATGCTGATCAAGCCTGTGGTGTTTTGGAAGTTTAGTGGCTACACCTTCCCTACTGAGTAAAGTGATTAAGTCCCATGGAGAGGACACAGAGATATTGTCCATCGTGTGGACCTGGCATGCTACACAAGTGAGCGAAGGTCGGCCCATTCACACTGATGATAGCCTTTAGTATAGGGGATGGGTTGTGGTTCCCTAGTTGATAGATCTGAGAGAGGAGATTCTCAAGGAGTTCCATTGCTCCCGTTTTATAGTGCATCCAGGTGGCACGAAGATGTACCGAGATCTTCATTGTCAATATTACTAGAGTGGGATAAAGAAACATGTGGCGGACTTTGTTCGACGATGTCTCACGTGTCATCTGGTAAAGGCTGAGAATCAGAGGCCAGCAGGGTTACTCCAGTCTCTGAAAGTAGCCGAGTGGAAGTGGAAACATATCATGATGGATTTTGTGACTCACTTGCCATGGACATCGCGGAAGCATGATGAGGTGGGCGAGTCGATCTACCACCAAGTAGGCACATTTTCCGGGCCGTGTGGATTACCTTCACATCGAGGAATTTGGCCAGTTATACATAACAAAGATCATCCTGCTACATGGAGTGTCACTTATCGATAGACCGATCCCGGGTTTATGGCTCACTTTTTGGAAGATTTTCCGTAGAGTATTACGGAACATCTACACGATTTAGCACGCCTTTCATCCACAAACAGATACAAAGGAGAGGACCATACAGTTTGGGAGGACATGCGCATGCGTCCTATATCTCAAAGGTGGCTAGGAAGAGCATTTACCCTTGGTAGAGTTTACCTATAACAACAGTTATCAGGCGAGCATACAGATGGCACCCTATGAGGATTTATATGGAGGTTACATGTCGATTCCCATTTGTTGGACTCGGAGATAGGGAGAGAGATTCACCACGGTCCCGATTTTATTAAAGACACCTCTCGAGAAGGTGGATTTGATATGGAAACATCTTTCACTGGGCCGTAGCCGGTAGAAGAGTTACACCGATAGACGGGTGACGACTCTAGAGTTTAAGGTGTAATCATGTCTTCAAAGTGATGCCTAAGAGAGGAGGATTAGATTCAAAGAAGGTGGAAACTATCAGCGAGGTATACGGGCTCAAGATACTCAAGATGGTGGGTACAGCTGCACATCGGTTGGCTTACCATTGAGTTTATCTGTGTCCATGAGGTATTCCATGTCTCCATGTCTGAAATACACTCCAGGATCCCAACTTATGTATGGATCAGCGAGCTTATTATTGATACATACGGACCTTCGAAGAGGACCAAAGCATGTATCATGGATAGCCGGGATCAGGTTTTGCAAACAAGGCTGTGAGGCTAGTGAATGTGTTATGGTAGCATCGAGGAGTGGAATAGGCAACATGGGAACGTGAGGACATGACACGTGCCACTTATCCTTTCTTATTTAAGGATGTAGCCGTGACGTCATGAATCATTCGTACTTAAATGAATTCGTTGCATATGCATGAGATTGTAGGGGTATGTGTATAAAATCTAGGACGAAATTTTCTTAAGGATGGGGGAAGGGGGGGCGGGCGGCGGCGGCGGAGAATGTAAAACCAGGGAAAATGCAATTTTTCTAAAAAGTGGCAAAACGGTAATTTGCATCAGAAGACAAAATAGAAACTCCAAATTTTCTTAGATCTCGAATTACAAATGGACTTCACCATTGAATCTCTGAAAATCTAGCCACTCATCGGGAATTCATTGGATTCCGAGATAGTTGGAATTTCACATATTTCGAGGCACGGGTATCGGATGACACATGAAGTGGTGCCACATGGCATGACCATGTGGATGCCACTTGGCAAGCTTAGAGGAGGGCACATGGCATGAGAGCCATGTGGTGTGGCATTTGCCACCTAGTGCATATGTCCATGTGACACATGGCACATGGTAAATGAATCATATGAAGACACATGTCATGAGAGGAATAGAGCGAGGAAATTTCCTCTCTTTGGATCAAACCAAGAAACAATTCGTGGAGAAAAGGAAAAAGAAATAGAAAAGAAAGAAAAGGAAGCAGAAAGAGAAAGGAGAAAAGAAAAGAAATGAAGAAAGAAAAGAAAGGAGGAAAACAAAAGAGAGAAGAGAGAAAAAAAGTCGTGGCGTGGAAAGGGAAAACAGAGAAGGGGAGATAGAGAGTTTCGCTATGCACTCTCTCGATTCCTGTTCCAGAACCGCCGAAAGCCGACAGTTGAGAATTAAAGTTGGCCTACCTGATGAGAGCTATGAGTAGGTGCCAAAACACAAAGAGGTAGGTAATGGTCGCAGGGTTCACCCCAACCATGACCGAGTTTACGCATCGGGATTGCTTGGACAATAGACTGGTTTTGATGGTCGGTATCCGAGCTATTTTTGGCCCAGAAGGCTGTTGGAAAATGCATGCTGGATTTTTGTTGTGAACTGTTTTCGGGATAGTTTTTGGCTCGAGTTTGAGGACAGCTTCATGGCTGAAGTTATAGCTGTTAATGACAGCCTTGAGTTGTAAAAACATAAATAAAACAAAGCCTAAATTATGGTCAGGAAAGGCTAGTTTGTGTGGACTATTTTTGTGTGTTATTACTGAAATTTTATAACATGTTGAATGTGTTGTAAATATGTTGCTATATTGATGTTATATATATATTAGCATGAATGGATGTAAATTATATGTTTCGATATAATTATCCATGGTACTTGGCATAAAGTATGGGTTATAAATCGTCTACGTAGTTGTCTTATTATACATGCAACATGAGATAAACATGTAGTGACATTTTGCATTGCATATGCATGGGAAACATCGCATTTCATGGGTGTGAGTGCATGGTTGGTAAATCAACACCGCGTTTGGTGTCGATTGGGCGGCTTAAAATGGGACAACGTCTAAATGTAGTCGCACCTGGGCTGCATGAAATGGAAAATAGGCTCTGCATTAGCAAGAAGGGATAGATCCCCTCGGTGAAAGACTCGCCACCATGGTCAAACATAGTCCCCAACGACGCGAAAGTTACCGTAAAGTTCGGTTTAAGGGCGATGCAGCACACCAAAACCGCTACCCAAAAAAAGGAGCATGGATTTTGAATATAAAAATTATCATTGTGATGTATCATCCAAAAAGCTTTTGGTTTATAAACAAATGAAATTGGTTTTTAAAATGATCATTGGATGTCATCCAGAATGACGGTTTTTAACCCTTGGCATAAGCATGTGTGAGGGAGTCGGTGAGGACTCTGGACATGGGGCATGATGAGTCTCATCTTGTTTCATGGCATGTAAGATCTCCATGTGCACTCAGACATTTTATCGAATGTCGATGTGTGTATTATCAGGTGAACATGGCATTACATGTGCACTTAGGTAGGAGTAGCCCTTGTAGGGAGTTATCCCACTAGGCATTGCTCGCCTGGCCGTGGGACCCCCTTCAAGTGTAGGCGTAATAGCGCCGACCTCATCCGAGACCGCAGGAAGAAATGAATCAGTGCTTTGAGAAACCCTTTGTGAAAAACTAGATTTTACATATAATACTTTATATATAGCAGAGTTGTAACTCGAACTCTGAACTGCTTTGGATAAATTTGTACATTTTTCTAAAATATATATGCATGAATGGATCCCTTGAATGGGATTTATCTAGTGGTATCGAGATATGCGATACCCACTGTATTCGCGCGATGCATGGTTGTCATCAGGACCTCAGGTTTCAAGGCCACACATTACGGAAAAAATTCATCTCAAAATGTGAAATTTGTTTGTTCATCATACCTCTCAATTGCCTCTATGAAGAGTTCAATTTCTTCACTAGTGCCATACACATCATAAATGTCATCTATCACTGTTATTAGAACAAGTAGCTCGTTTGTATTCTTCTTGAAGATAATGAGTATCGGGGCCTCAAACATGCCGCGACGATCCAAAGGTAGGTTTCACCACTCCCATCCCGACAAAAGGTAACTTCAAGGAGAACTATATCCTTCCACTACCTAAGAAATACACTACACCATGAATTATCCGTAAGTAGAAGTTCGAATATTAGATTTGAAAACCGACCTAGCGATTTGGCTTAGCTCTTCTTTATACAAGATCGCAATAGGTTGAAATCTAACTTGGCAAGTTTCCAATAAAGCTCTACTATGAAGCTTCATTTTGATAGATAGATATGTTAGACCTTATCTCTAGCCTTTCCAAACCTTTTCTCGATGGGCCTGATGATTTGCGTACCGCAAGAGGGCATTCTAAATGTTCTACCAAAGACTCGAGGTGATGGTGGAAGCAGTGCTTCATCTAGAACATCCTTTCCTTGAACCCTAAGATGTGCAAATTTCATACAAACCTAGCATTACCTTCCACATCGTTGATTATACATTCTGAATCTACCATTTTCATCTTTGAACCCATTGAATATATCTACAAATGAAAATATTAAAGACAAAAAACACGTAGAATAGGCAAAATGAAAAAGAATAAAGAGCAAATAGATTACATGAAACCATAAGTAGGGAAAAAAACATGCTGCATGAAGAGAAATTGATACAACATCAGTATTGTGATTATTAACTTATAAAAAACTATGAAACCCAGAATATAGACATAACTGTGGCCTACCTATTAGAAGTCCCATTGGTCGGACACGGTCCAATTGAAGTGAATATATATGCAGTGAACCTTCCTCTTCTATAAAGCCTTTTAAATGGAGATGAAATGGATTCTAAAATGTTAACATGATATTAGAGTCACAACCTGCCTAGATCATAGTGGAGGAGGTTTCACTAATTCTATCATCCTTTGAAAGGACTAGAAAGAAAAAGAAAAAAACCCAGCCTCCGCGGTGAGGGGGAGGCAGTCCCACATCAGCTGGACACGTCCAACCGGGCGAATATATATGGAGGAACCT